>PVLD010015203.1:0-49489 GCA_004027595.1 Dinomys branickii | reverse complement strand
GCAACCTCCTCCCTCTCTATCTCGTCTCCCTCCAACTGCGCCATGTCAGATCTGCGATCCCCTCCTCCAGAGGAGGTTCTGCTTAGACTTTCTGAGGGTTTCACTTCCTATCTCAGATCCCTCCCGAGTTCAGGATATCCACCTCCCTCCTCTCTGTCTTTCACATGTTGCTATATTGCCATGTCTGAGTGGCATTCCTCCAGGAGGTTCTCTCTCCGCTGCCCACCCGGTCACCATGGGTTCATATAACGTTCATATATGCAAGTAGTATGGAGACACTCTTGTTGCTCGCATCAGTAGTCTGGGGTGAGTCTTAAAGCCTGTGGACTCGTCCCATTGCTGTCCGGAACAGGTGGTGATTGCGCAGGCCGCCGAGGCTCAAGGTGCTCACAGAGGGCGTTCAGGGTGAGAGCCGAAGCCCAGTAACTCAGTTCATACTTCCTCCATTCTTAAGGCTTCACTTAGCTGTTTTTGCTGCCTGAAAATTCATTCCTTCAGGTAACCCATATTACTTCCTTGAAGTTGTTTCTTCAAACATACTTCACCTGCTTTACATCTTTACTTAGGTATTATCTTATCTCTGAATTCCTGTATTCAAAATTGTACCACTCAAATACTTCTCTTAACACACATCTTCCCCTGCTTTAGTTTTTCTGCAGGGGCCTCTCACTGGCAAAATGTTTATTATATATTGTATTTAGATGTCCTCTGAAAGCCTCTTGTACTCATAGTGGGGCTTTTTGGAGGTGGAGGATTTATGACACTGGGATGGAGCGTGTACTGCTGGATTAGTCTACTAACTGGTTTATTATGTTTCTGGGTGTGGATAATGGGAAGGCCCACCCTGCATGTGGGTGGCACCACCGCAAAGACTTACAGCTTATGTGTGATAAAAGAAAGGGAGGCGGTGGCAGCTGCTGCTGCTGCTGCTGCTGCTGCTGCTGCTGCTGCTTCCTCATGCCTGCGCTGCCACAGGCTGTTTCTCCTCCGCAGTGCCCTCTGCCGTGATGCTGTCCTTTGGAGCCAGCTGACTACGGACTGAATCTTCTGCAAACTGTGAACTGAAGTAAACCTTCCTCCTTTACCATGTGGGTGCTGGGTATTTTGTTCCTACAGCAAGAAAGTATCTGAGACAAATTTGATTCCACAGAAGTGGGATCATTGCTGTGAACTTCGTGGTTCAGGAGCCTTTGGACCTGGCTTGTGGGAAGTTTGGAAAGGTTGGAGATGCTGGCTAAAGAAGCAGGCCTACATGGCTGTAAACTGAGAATGAGGGGAAATTCTGGTCAAAGCCTAGAAGAACAGAATGCTGATAGAAGTGCAGCTGGTAGAGATCAGGCTCAGGAAGTTTCAGTTGAGCATAAGGACTGAATTGGTTGTTAGACTATGTGTGTTATGCTTTGGCAGAAAACTTGTCTGCATTTTACCTGTGTCCAGATACTTTGCAGGAGACTAAGTACAATAAGTCCCCAACTTATGAAAAAGTTCTGTTTCCAGAGAATTGTTCATAAATTAGATTATAAGCCAGCAAACTGAGTCTCATACGTATGAAAGTTTGCAATTTGAATGTTCATAAATTGGGAACTTAATGTACAACAGGCTAATTAATCTGGCAGGAAAAATCTGAAGGCAGCCTAAAGTTAAGGCAGTGGCATGGCTACTGTTGGGGGACTTTAGCCAGATCTGTGTTTAGAATCAAGAGGAAAGAACTCAGCAGAATGATTCAAAAGTTTTGAGTTTGGCAAGAAAGCTTTTCTTCCTTTATATTGTGGCAAATATTTCTTAGAATACCATGAGCTAAAAAAAATACATAATCCCAAACCAGAAAAAACTAGGAGCTGTCCCTCCTAGTCTGCATTTTGCTGGAGCACTCCTTCACCTCTCATCCCACATCCAGGGAGTAGTCCTGGGTAAAAGCTTGGGATCTTTTCAGGTGAATATACATCTGGCCCCAGGCATGCATCTGGCTTTCTAAATGCTTCCCACCATCCAGGCACTTTGTTTTTCATTACTGTGATATTATTGAGGACTGTACTAAGAATCTGTACATAGTCATTTCAATGTTTGCACAATTCTTAACATATGTACTGTAAATCTAAAAGGCTTTGCATGATGATTCTTTTTTAAACATTTGTTCTAGAGACTTTCTAGCTTAAAATATTAACTCACATTTTCCTTGAGGATATCAAGTACCATTATCTTCAGCATTGATAAACACTTACTTAAATATCCCAGTTTCCCAAGGAATTTCTCCCAGCTTTTCCTATAGTGACCTTACATGGCTTATTATCAGTCTTGACTCATAATCCTTTTTCACGAGTGCCTCCAGGCCTTGCAGTTTTTGAGCACTGTCTGTTACTTTTCCAGGTAAGTTCAGAGTTACACAAAAGAAGGGTGAGCACCTTGCATCCAACAGTCAGGTGGTCCATAGAGCAGAAAGACACTGTACTTGGTGAGTGAGCTCTCCTTTGTTGTCTCAGCATCCAGTGACCAGGGCTGACGTGGCCACCTCAGAGGTGGGGCAGGAGCAGGAACGTAAAAGTGCTGTGAATAGTTCTGGTTTTCCCTGTGCTGAAGTAGAACCCAGGGTCTCCCCATATTCGATTTTCCTGGGGTCAGGGTTTGCTTAGTTGGTGTCAACTTTTAACAGTGTTCCAGGCTAAAGACAAAAATTCTCTCAGACTTTCTGCTTGTCTGTTCAGTGTGTCCTCAAAGGAACCAGAGGCTGGAGCAGCCTTCTCTGTCATTTTATTGATGTCACTTGATCCAGTTTTCTTTCTGTACTCTATATTATTTGGGAGTTTTTTATACTTTTGTTGGTTACACTATTAACACTTGAACTCGGGATCTTTGCACTGAGCTAACTCTCCACCCCTCCTTTTGTTTTGTGGTGGAGGCAGGGGTGGTATTTGAGGCAGGATCTCCTAAGTTCCTGAGTTTCCCAGACTGGACTCAAATGTGAATCTTCCTGCCTCAGCTTCTCAGAGTTCTGGGATTATAGGCATGTACCATCATGCCAACCTTTTTTTTTTATACATAGAAATTTTATATGAATGTGATAATACACTTTCTGGCTTCTTTCAGTTAGTATCATGTTTCTAAGATTCATTCACTTAGTAATATATATTAGGATTGTGTTTGTTCCAACATTCATATCTACAGTCCAATATAATAATATGTTAAGTGCTGCATCCTGTGTGCTTTTCTGGCTTGTGTATAGATGTCTGGCCCAGGCCGCATGCAGGGGCTTTTCGGAGGTAGCTGGATCTAGGATGTGTGATGTTGGTGTGAGGTACTAAATTAGTCCACTGACTGGAATTAGCATAATTCTGGTGTGGATGGATTTACTGAAGACAGAAGCCCCACCCGTGGTATGGGTGCCACCACCCAAAAGGCTTGTAGCCTGGGTGAAATGAAGGGAACAGCACTGATGCTCCCTCGCTGCTTTGTCTGCCCTGGCACGGACTGTTGCTCTGTGATGGTCCCCTCTGTGCCACACTGTCTTGGAGCCATCCAACCACAGACTGAATCTTTTACAACCTGTGAGGTGGAATAAACCTTTCCTCCTGTAACTTGTGGTCTTGGGTATTTTGTCTCAGCAATGAGAAAAGTACCTAAGACAATATTGTATATTTGTTTTTACTATGTCATTATTGAACATACAAGATATAGGGTAGATACTGTTACCACTGTTGTTTCTTCAGTGCCTGGAACAGTGCCTGGTACCTGATAGGAATTAATAGGTACTTGCTCATTAAATGGTCACATTGTTGGAAGCAGGACAGAACATAAATACAACTGCTGTATTTTCAAGTGCTTAGACTATCCCTAATAAGTAGACTTCCATTAGTGAAAGAATTAACAGCTAGGTAAGTGTGCTTTGGGTGGAATCAGTGTTTGCAGAAGTTTAAACATACATTTTTGAATAGACCTTTTAAAAATTCTGCAAGTGGTTTCTGAAAAATATATACAAAGCTTAGAAACTGACAATGAGAGTTGTATTGGAGCAAATATAAGAATAATGGGGATATTTTTCATTTTTCTAAAAGTAAAAAAGCACCCAACGTTAAGATATATAAGGTTATCCTATGAATTATTTCTAAATACTTTGAACTGATTCAAATTCTCTTCTAAATAAGAAGTGATCTTTATCAGCAAAGATGAAGAGACTTGTTTACTAAAAGCTGCAGTCATTTCTGATATTATCATCATGTTCTCTGATAAAAATGAAGCATCAGGGAAACAAAGTAACAGAAAATGTTCTGTTGCAAGTATGTTATAACTTCTCTGATGCTCGGGCATCTGTATTACTAGAGCAAACACTGAGACAGAGAAATTTTACAGAGGTTCAGTACCTATTGTTAGTATTAGGGCTTAATCCTGGGATGTCCACTTCTTCCCTGCTTTCCCCCAAAATGTGTATTAAAGCGCTAAACCTGGTAGGGATCTTTGTCTTTATCTGAAATCTAGGCAGGATAAATAAGAAGAGTAACTACCTCTTTTAACACTTAGAGCTTGACCCTTTTCTAAGCATTTTATATGCATTTATTTATTTAATCCTCATAACAATCTTACTCACATTGTGAAACTGACATATAGAGGTTAAGAAACTTCCCTAGTCATACTGTGGAACTCAAAAGGCTTCGTGCCTCTAAACATAGTTTGTATAACTATCTAGAGCTATATTAAAATTTTGTGTTTCCAAACCCTTTGGAAAATCAGGGAAAAGTTGTAGAACCTCTCCCAGGAAAAATACCCACAAAAATGACATTTAATATTCATGAATACTCAGAAGTCTGACCATAAATTATCTCTTGGTTAACAGTGAAGTAATTCATGCTTACTTTCTGTATTCAGATATTACAGAAATATGGTTCAGAAAGCAGAAGTCCTATGTTTTCTGAAATCTAAGATAGTTATATAATTACTGACTTGATATTTATCCTCCACATTGATTTTTAAGCATGTTCACGATATAAAACAATATATGTTGTTTTTGTGTTTTGTTTGAGTTCTTTATGTTTTTTTCTGTGTAATATTTATGTATATATGCCACTAGAAATCAAATTTAGGGATCTAGGCTACTAAGGCAATATCTCCAGCATTCTTAATTTTTTATTTTGAGACCGAGTCGAAGTTTTCCAGGCTGACTTCAAACATGTCCTCCTCAGGCCTCTGCCTCAGCAGTAGTTGGGATTACAGATATGTCCTACTATGTCCAACCTCCTTTATTTTTAATGATGTAAGAAGTATAGGAAAAAGTGAAGTCTCTATTCATCAGAGAACAGCTTGTGGGGGAACACAAGAAAAACATATAAATATTTTAGTACTAACTAAAACAACATGAGATTATCATTTACCTTTGGCCTCTACAATTGTAAGAACTACTCAGTGTGATGGCCATTAGCTCCCAGATGTTTATTAGTACAGTGAACTACTGCTCAGGTAATAATTGAGATTGCTCTGGATATATTTTTAACTTTTCTAGGGCCCAGCAGTGGAATAGGTTTTCTACAATGTACAACATCCTCTAGGGTCCCCCATTCAAGTGTGTTGTGCTTGATACATTGTGTCAAGTTGAGTCTAGAGGCTTGGCCAAGTAACTCAGCAGTTCTGTATCCTGAGCCTGTGCAAGAGCAGAGCACCAAGATGGTGTGGGCGTGGGTAGATATTGTTAGATTTGACACCAGATAGAGCAAGAGACAGAGGTAGATAAAACAAGTCTTCATTGCCTATGTGGGAAGGTGGCTGGAGATTGCAAGGACACTCAGAGGAGGGAGCTGGGGAATGGGTTTTTATTAGATTGGACTAGAGGTGGAGTTAATATGAGCATGAGATGTGTCCTATCTTGAGGGGTTTGGGAGTTAGTTGGCACATGTACAAAAGAGAGTAGGAAGTTTATCTTGGAGTCTGAAGAAGAACAAAGAAGTGTGTGTGTGTCCTGGCCAGCGCATTTTTGGGACTTTGCATGTCTGTCAGATAGCTGGCATACAATATAAGAGAAGAAAAGAGGCTTGTTCTGCCCTCCTCTTTTGCTCTTGATGCCTTTGCTGTTTTCTGCCGCCGTGAACTGTTGCCCTCTGCCATGTACCACCCTGCCTTGGAGCCAGCTGATTATGATCTGAAACCTCCACAGACTGTGAGCTAAATAAAACTTTCCCTCCTTAATTTTGGGCATAGGTATTTTGTCTCAGCAACAAGAGAAAAATAACCAAGACAAAGGGTAACACCATCTGTTCAAAAATACACTATTTTTCTTTACCTCAAGTATGTATACATCTTTTGACAGACTCTGTATCTGTACATGTAGTGGAAATTTGTCCATGATCTCCCATAGTCTTACCTATTTTTCCCCTCCTTTTTTCTTTTTTCTTTCTATTTAAAAATGTTTGCAGAGTCCAGGACACTTCTATTTTAGAATGTCCCACATTCTGGATTTATCTAGTTGTTTGTACTTTAGGACACTGACTTTTTTAAATAAAAAAGCAGAAGAGACTACAGAAAGCTTAGTGTTGTTGCCCTAGTGTAATCCAACAAAGTAATGCATGAATTTTTGCTTGTTATAAAGAGAGGAAAGGAGCAAATCTATAAATACCACAAATATGATTTTTTTTAAAAAAATAGAACTATCAAAGATTATGAGTGTTTGTTATATTAGCTGAATTTCCAGAGAGAAAGATGTGAGCCATATACAGTTTTACAGCCTCTTGTAATCTTTTTTGAAGTATTGAATATTATTTTAAGTTACTTGTTCTTTTTATAATACTGTAGTATGTTAATTACTACATAGAAATACCACAGTGGAATTTCTTGCTTTCATTAAAGTAGCTTATGGTATTTGTATGTATGAAGTGTGTTTTTTCCTCTATTATAAACACAGCTTTTTTTTTTCCATGAAGACATATTTGCACTCATTTATATTTTATGATTATAGAAATTAAAAGTTAGTCTCCTTATGTGGATAATCAGTTTGGTCATTTGAGTCACTAACCAGTAAACTCAATGTGTAAAAGCTGTTGCAACTAGACCAAGTAATTGTGGTCACCTGGGCATTTGCACCAAATGCAAATATTTCTAGATCCTTATCATTACAGAGGGGTAACTGAGCATTATTTTACTACTGTGCATACAGACTGGGTGGTGAACAGTGGCTATTACATCTCAACAGGTCCAGCTTTAGATACTTTCCCTCATAGCCCAGTTATTTAAGCAAGTTCCTTTTTTCTTTGAGACCTTGTCATATTTATAAAAATATGGTTATCAAATAGCTTGATACAGTAGCATTAGAATGTTTCTGAAAGCTATAGAAAATAGTTTACAGCATAAACTCTGTACATACAGTATGTATCATGTATCTTTCTACATGTATAACAATTTTTACATAAAAAGACATACTATGTGTAACATACTTTATTTTAAAATGTTGATGAAATTGATTTTATGACCTACTAAGTTGATACCACAAGCTAAGGGTAATGACCCTCTAATTGAAAATATTACATATTCAGTTAGTTTAAGAGTCTGCTATAAAATATAGTGGACCTTTGATTTAGAGACTCAGTTCCTTCATGAGAGCAGGTTGTAACTCAAGTTGGTTCTAAGTGAAAACTATTTTTCCCATAAGAAATAATGGAAATACCCATAATGCATTTCAAGCCTCCCAGAGCACCCTTTAACTAATCTTTTCATGATTAAAGAATGTTGCATAATGTGCACAATTTACCAGAAACACCAATAATTTTCCTAGTCTATTCACCAAAAAATTATAAAATGTGCCTACTTTACCAGAAACAATTCCATACTGTATTCAACATTCAAGTAGACATCTTTGGCTCACAGGAAGAGAGGATGAAATAGGAGATGGTTATTATTTGGCAGGAGAGTCCCCTTCTAAAATAATATCAGGAATCTGGCTCTCTGGTGTCCTTTCTCTCCTTGGAAGAGTCTGTAGCCCACTAGCACCTGCTTCTGGCTCACTAGGTCTCAGCTTTCTCAGAAGTAACAACTGGCCTAAAGTTGTCTGTTTCTGTCTTTTCTTTAACACTGTTCTATAGTATGACATCACATTGTCATTAAGAAAGTGAGTGTAACAATTGACTTTTTCTCTGTCTGGGTAGGCGTTCTGTACAAATGTTTGTAGCTCAGTCCATTTTCTAAGGATTTCCTTTATATCAGAAGAACTTTGCTTCCCCTCCTCTTCAGAAAGCTTCTTAGCTACCGTTCTTTGTTGCTCAGCCAGAAGTTGCTGAAGTTCCTCTGTAGACAATTCCTGAGTATTCCTCCACCAGTTCCTTAACATCACTACTGTCTACCTGCAAGCCTATGGACTCTACTGTAATGACAGTGTGATCAACCACAGGGTCAATTGAAGGCTCAGGCTCCTCTACACAGCCTTCGAAGTTTCTCTCCTATAAAATTTTAGGCCACACTTTCTTCCAGGCAGATCTCAGTATCCTTAGAGAGACATTGGCCCAGGATTTCTCAATCCTACTGTTACAGTTTATACATTGTGTCAACTTGGGAAGTCTAGAGGTTTGGCTGAGTGATTCAGCAGGAAGCCAAGGTGCTTACTTTGTACACATCCTGAGCATGTGGAAGAGGAGGGCATGGAGACTGTGTGAGAGTTACACACCCCCTAGGTGGGGGTAGGCTGTTTACAAGGTAAGGGAGAAAAAGAGGCTGCTTGCAGCCATTCCTCCCTTTCATGGGTTGTTGTGCTGTGCTCTGCTGCCATGAACAGTTTGCCCTCTGCCATGTGCCACTCTGCCTCTGAGCCAGCCAAGTATGGACTGAAACCTCCACAAACTGTAAGCTAAATAAACCTTTCCTTCCTTCATTTTGGGTGTTGGGTATTTCGTCTCAGCAATGAGAGAAAAGTAACCAAGACACCTACATAAGAAAGGATGTTAAGTTTCTTCCAGAACTCCTTAAGGGTTAAGTCTGTGTCTGAGACCATCTGGAAGCACTTCAGGAATAGTTCCTTGGTATATAGCATCTTAAAGTTTGTTATAACCTGCTGGTCCATACACTGCAGAGGAGTTGTATTAGGTGGGAGGAACTCGACTGAGAGCCATGGAAATTCATCAGCCAGTTCTTACTCTAAATCTTGTAGGTGAGCAGGATCATTGTCCGTGATGAGGAGAGCCTTGAGTGCTAAACCTTTGTCTTCTAGATACTTCTTAACAATAGTATAGAAAACCTTGATCTACTCAAGGAAAAAATACTCTCCTTACCCAGGCTTTTGTGTTAGATCTCCACATGACCCCAGCACATTCTTCATGACTTTATGTTTCCTGAACATTCTAGAGATCTCAGAGTGATAAACCAAGAGAGGCTTTATCTTGAGGTCACCTCTAGCATTGGCACATAGCAATAAAATTAGCCTAGCCTTCCTATTCTTCTTTTCCTATGTACTGTGTTTTCTCCTGGGCATTTTCTTCCTGAAAAGGCCAGTTTCATCACAGAAAATTTGATGAGAGTTGTTGTGCTTTGTGTCTGGATGTCCCCCTACAGCTTCATGTAGTCATGAGGGGCAGGCTTTTCACAGGTGGCTGAATCTAGATTTGTGATTGGTTCGTTGTCTAGTGCTGGGATTGAGAATATGAATGCTACATCCACCCTGGGACAAGTAGTCTGCCTACAGTGTATGGCATGGGAAAGAAGCTTGTTCCCTCACGTTTTTGCTCTTGATGCTTTTGCTGTCTTCCAACACATGAATTGTTGCCTCTCCTTTTGCCGTTGTGGCTTCTGCTGTCTTCCACTGCCAGGAACTGTTTCCCCTCTCCCATATGCCACCTTGCCTTGTAGCCTGCTGATTATGGACTGAAGCCACCATGAACTATAAGCTAACTAACCTTTCTTCCTTTAACTTTGGGTGTTGGGTATTTTGTCTCGTCAATGAGAAAAGAATAACCAAGACAAGAGCAAAAGCCATTTCTCTGTGTCATCATTATGAAGTAATATATAATTTTCAGAAGCCCTTTCATCAGCACCGGCTGCTTCACCATGCCTGTTTATGCTGTGACCCCAATTCTTGCTTTGAAATTGTGAAGCCACCTCTTACTGGCACAAAATTTTCACTTGTCACTTGTTGACAGATTATCCTTTACAAGATCTGTATTTATAGCTCTAGCTTTTTCACAAATTATAGACTCAGATAAGCTATAACCTGCCATCCGCCTTTTGTTTATCCACAATAATAGTAGCCTTTCTACCTCATCTTTAATGCTGTTGATCATGACTTACTAATTTGAGTAACATCTTTAGCAACACTAGCTTCCTTACACAAATTTTTTCTCTGTAAGATTGTTAGTGCCATGGATTTCAACATGGTGTACATATTAGCAAGATCAGACACGCTCATATTTCTCCACAGTTTCTTCTCAGTCGTGATTGCTTTGCATACCATCCCTTCCTTCCTTAGCTTTTCTAGGTTCTGGGGGCCA
Source organism: Dinomys branickii (assembly GCA_004027595.1). Classification (NCBI taxonomy): domain Eukaryota; kingdom Metazoa; phylum Chordata; class Mammalia; order Rodentia; family Dinomyidae; genus Dinomys; species Dinomys branickii. The sequence goes on along the minus strand of PVLD010015203.1, from coordinate 39,044 downwards.
TTTTGATAGCAGTAATTATAGCAATTATATAAAGCACTGACCAAAATCACATCCACAAACAAGCACATCTGGGCTCAGGCTGATGCTTATGCTTGTCTGGCATTGGGAGTCTTTGCAACCACACAAGCAGTTGATATTCAGGTCTTAATTCAAGGCTTTTATTGTAAGTTAAACCTAAAATTCTGCCCATAACCCAAGTTGTTCAAATGTGGGGCTGGTCCTAACTTGAATGTCCATTGAACAATTCTACTACTTTGGTCATCCACTCATCAAACACTTATTAAATAGTTTTCATGTGCCCTTATGAATAAAACTAGCTGCCCTTAACCTTGTGGAGTTTGTAGGCCCTAGGCAAAAAGTAAATATAGTATTGTACTACTGTGAAGTGTCATCTGAGTCACAAAAATACATATAGGTAAAGGATGTTAAGAAATCCCAAAGTAGATCAGCTTTACAGTAGGTTTGGGTTCCTGGTTATTATTTAATGTGCTAATTATAGTCAGTCACATCAAGACTGCAGATCATTTCCCCAAGTGATTTTAATCTTTAACTGTCTGTCCCATTTAATAGTTATCTCCATGATCCAGTGGCCCCCACCTTATTTCAGGCACCCAGACTCATGGACAATCTAGTTCTTATGCCCCTACACTTTTGACCACAAATACCTGTTCTCCTGGCTTTTATTTTGCCTCTAGGTAAAATCTGATACTTACTACTTTTGTGTTTTTGTGACTTACTTTCTTTGGCTAATATGAAAATTACATTTTCTTCCCATGCCCCTCTCTGGGCTCCTTTTCTGTATCCCACTGATGTACATAAAGCTCAGAATTTTGTATGCAGCCTTCTTTCTTTTTACACTTAACGCCTTCGTTGGATATTTCATTGACTTGTCCACTTCAGTTTACATCACTTAAATTATTTATACCACCCACTTCTAAATTTGTATCTCCTATCCAAGATCCTTCTTGTGGATATCCCCACTTCTATAACTGAGAGACATTCTCAACAGAACATGTTACCTTTCCCTTATACTCCTGTGTTTCTTGTATCAGTCATGCTTACACCATTTCCTTCATTGTAAAGCCATTTCAAGAGTCTTTCTTGACGTTCCTCACATCTAATCAGTTCCTAATCCTTTTCATAATTCCACCTCCTCAAAAAGTTTTTAAACCATGCCTGTGCGTTCTCTCACCACTATTGAGGTTTATACTACAGTTGCCTTGCTTAGTAACAGTCTCTTGGTTTGGCTCATATTTCTTCTAGTTCATCCTGCAAATGGCATCTGTGATGAGGCAGAAACATCATGGTGTAAAGGCCTGATGGAGCAAAGCTGCTCACTTTATGACACCCAGCAAACAGTGAAAAGGAAAGAGCGCAGAGAAAGGGTTTGGGGACCAGACATAGTCCCCAGAGTTCCCAAGATCACACTCCTCTGATCTACTTCCTTCAGTTAGATCCTGTGCTGGTTTGGGAGACATTTTTGCAAGGGAACAATATATACTATAGGACACATACTTTATACTTTATACGATTATTTATGATAGTCACCCGAAGAACAACATACAAGAGAGTGCAGGAAATCTGTCCACACACTTAAGATCAAGAATCCAGCTGAGGGCCTGGATCCCACGACAATGTCCTGCATGAGTCCAGCTTAAGACCTAGAGCTCATAACAGTGCCTCCCACGAATCCGCCTGGAGGTTCAGAGCCCATAACGATATCTCCTGCAGGCCTGTTTCACAGATCTGTGCTGGAAAAGCTCAAAGGTCAGTGGTGGAATCTAGAAAGTCTGTGCCAGCAGGATGAAGGATCCGTGCTAGCAGGCTGAGGGATCTGCACTGGAGCCAGGAAGTGATGCTGATAAGAACCAGAGCTCCCCTGAAGGGTACCACAGCCATCCTCAGCAACAGTGAGGTCCCGAGCTCCTCTGACGATCAAGATGGCCAAGTTCCATCAGAGAAACCAAAGCTTCTCCTAGAGACCAGCAGTGCACCATCTTCCCCTCTGAAGCTAGAAAGCGATGCTCAGAGTGAGGACCAGAGCTCCCCCAAAGTGAACCAAAGCCATTCTCAGTGCCAACCTGGTCCTGGAAGATGAAAACAGCTGAGTTCATCAGGAAAGCCAGCATGACGAGGTCTTCCAAAATAACCAATGGCTTCCAACAGCCTTTCGCCACTCCCAACAGCCAACTTCTTCTCTAGTTCTGCCTCTTACACTGTTGGCAGCAGTCCCCAAGTGGGCCTCCCACACCCAGCACCACACTTACTCGGTACAGCTGTGGGTTATAGGTTGACCACTAGTTATCCACTACAGATCCCACCTCCTCTTTCCTTCACCTCCCAATTAGGCCATCAAAATCTGATCTCATCGGTGGGTTAATATGCTGATAAAGTTAGAACCTTCGTGATCCAATCATTTCCCAGAAATCTCTCAGCAACCAAGCTTTTAGGACATGCATTTTGAGGGCCATTTTAAATCCAAACTTCTCTGAGCTGATTAAAAGTGCAGGAAGAGATACTCTCCTTCCATTCTAATATGGAAGAATTTTCCCATTGTAGGTTTTATCTAGCTTGATATATCCATGTGGTTTAGTGAATTGGGCTTCTCTCTTTGATAAATGTACCCTGAAACTGTCTGATGAATAAGATTTGCCTGAGTATAAACAGGGGAATGTTGAAATAGTATTAGCTCATTAATGTCACTAGGGCTACATTTGGTACCCTAAGAAGGAAATGACAGTTTGGCATTGTGGTTATCATTCTGAACAGAATACCTGCTGGCAGATTAAATTTTTCCTGTCAGAAGAAATATGATTCATTTGGGGGCCATATTGCTTTGGTGACCTTGTTTGGTATCTAATTTATTTTCAGGCTTAGGAACCAGAAAAGGCACTTAAGTCAAGTTAATATTTTCTTCTTAGGAACAGATTGTCTTGACTTTATTCGGGCTTTTATAAATTACCATCATTACAGAAAGTAGCTGCTGATTGAAATGAGCTAAATGAGCTTACAGAACTGCTAAAAAATGGTACAGATTGAGAAGCTTCAGTTATTAATGATTTTCTTGTTGAAAAGGAAGAGTTAAAATGACTGAAGTTGTTTAGTTACCTCTGTTTTAACCTTTTTGAATATTTCTAAACTTCAGCAGTACTCATTATGCTCTGTTTTTCAGAAGGAATCTAGATACTATATTATTTCAGGCCTTTATTTTGCTTTGTCTGTCTCTTCCTTTCTGCCATTTCTTTGCTTCGTAGCACCTCTAAACAGACACAGGGAATGAAGACCAATAAAATTAATAGTTTTTTCACATTTTCTCTAATTTTAGTAGTTGAAGAAGGTTTATGACAGGTTTGTAAAGATGAAAAGGCAACCTACAGTTAGGAAAACTTATCTGCAAGCCATATATTTGATAATGCATTCTTATCAAACTATTAAAAAGTCATCCAACTCAGTAAGAATAAAAAAAAATCTGAATGAATGATGGTCAGAGCACCGGAATACACATTTTTCCAAAGACAACATAAAAATGGCTAATAGGTGTATGAAAAGGTACATAAAATCACCAGTCATCAAGGAAATAGAAATTAAAACCACTATAGGATACCACTTCACATCTGTTAGGATAGCCCTTGTCAAAAAGACAAAAGATAGCATTGTTGGCAAGGGTTTAAAGAAAAGAAACTCCTTGTACTAAGAATATAGACTGATATAGCCATTATAGGAAAGAATGTGGAAATTTGAAAGGATATTGAAAAAAGAAGTGCCATATGACCCAGTAATCTTTTTTCTGTGTTTAAAGGAAAAATCACTACCTGGTAATATCTGCACTTTCAAGTTCATTCCAGTAGTATTCACAGTAGCCATGATAGGGGATCATCCTAAATATCCATCAACAAACAAATGCCTTGGTGCCAGCTAACCATGGACTGAACTCACTGGAACAGAGAGTTACATAAACCTCTCCTCCTTTAACATTCAGGTACTATGTAATATTCTCCTGGTAAGGGTAATTGTCCCCTTAATCTCTATAAATTCCCCAATTTACCCATCCCTGACCCCTGAACTGCCTCTGTAATACATGTATGTTTTCTGGAGCACCTGCTGCATGATCAATACTCTTAGTTATATTTATATTTTTTTCACAGTGTTTCCTTCACAATTAATAGAAACATCCTCCCAGCCATCTCAAGTAGACTATGCCACCTTCTTCATAATTTGATGTTTAGCTTTTATCCTTGGTGCCAAATGCAAATCGCTTCTTCCTTATATTTCTGAAAATCTATTCCTCTGAGGCGTCTGCCATCTAGATACACCAAACATCAGATTCGCTGTTTCATTATTAACATCTACCAGTTGCCTAGCTCACTGGAGACATAACACTTCCCAGATAGTTATCTAACACTTGCCATTATTTTAAATGACCACATTGTCCACAGGGATGAGCCAGTCCAGCACCATGATCTCCCCACCTCAGCCATTTCATTTTACCTTGCTTCTTGTAGATACCACAAAATACACTGTGCCCCAAAACAGTAAACAGATACTCTATCCCACCTTCAGTCTTTCTAGCTGCCTGCCAGAATGCTTTCCTTCCTACCCATTTTGGATGTTATTCAGATCTCCAGTCCTCTGACTGAGCCTAGTACTACTGTATATCCACCCATCTTCCTTCCATTTTCCATTTCTCTCCTTATCCGTGGTGCATCATTATAAGCACTGTCTTACAAATATACTTATCTTGTCTCATTCTCCTGTTTGCAAACACCTTGATCCTTGGAATATCCAGCCATCTGCAGTCTGTCTCTAAGAAGAACATTGTAATCATTGAATTGGGAACTTACCTCTAACTTCAATCTCACATTCTAAATTCAAGCCTTCGTTTTCTGATCACTAGACTTTGTCACTTTTGTCACAATTGGAATTTGAACTCCTTTCTTACCCTGATACATGCCAGGTGGCCTGTCTTGCTCCCTTCTCCTGCTCTCCCCTTCTCTGTTCCCACACCCTCCTGTTGCCCTTGGAGGGAAAAGCTGTGCACACATTTCAGCAACAGCTAGCAGCTGTATCTGCTCCATTTCAGCATTTAGCAATATATTTCCTCTGAGCTGCTGCAGATTCCTGTTTCATCTAAGGCAAATACAGACCTCAATGCTCTCCCCAAATATACCTAAACAATGAAAAAGGACATTTGAGTATTTTCTGCCACTGTCAAGTAGAATTTTAAAAACCTTGACAAATATAAAACTGGTCATCAAATACCTTAAACATTAGGAAGTCTTGGGCTGGGGGTATAGCTCAGTGGCATAAGCGCTTGCCTGGCAAGCACAAGGTCCTGAGTTCGATCCCTGGTACCGGGAAAAAAAAAAAAAACATTAGGAAGTCTTTCACCAAGAGATGGATAAAACATTTAGTAACAGATTGTGTTGCATGGTTTGATATTTCTTCACACCTGCTCCTTGAATATAGTTGTTTTTAATCTTATATTCAGGATTACATACTGCTGATGGTAATCATGAAGCACTACTACTGTATTTTCTGCATAATAAAGTCATGGAAGTTATTGAAGCTCAGCTCTTGACATTTTGAAACTGAATATTATTAATTGAACTCTAAAATAGAAACTCCATTTTAAAACAGTATCTTTTGCCCTTAGATACACACCTCTTACTGATTATATAATAATGAGAAACTTTTTTCTATGTCAAAATAGTATTATGGATTTTGCTTTTATTACACAATGTTTTCTGTGTTACAAGGTACCCCAAGTGGTGATTCTCAATCACGTAAGGATTGCTTTCAATCATAATTTGCAGACTTGTGTGGACATATTCACTTTTCTCATCGCTTTTTCAAGTTTTAGATTGTAATACAGACTTTTGATTCAAGCTTTTTCCATGCACTTCACCTAGGTAGAATGTATGACCTGTCAGTTCTGACAGAGTAGCAGCTTACCTCAGTCTACATTCCCAACTACAGTAGAGAAGGGCTCCTAAGCAGCATGTGACATGCCAGTAAATAAATGATAATGCTAAATAGTTCTTTTAATCTTATCAAAGTATTTAATAAAATGTTTACATTGGAAAAGAATGTCATGTTTTTATACCCATGTTTTATATAGTAGTAGAAAATTAACAATGGTTGTTGTGTTACTATTGATACCTTCAAAGTGGTTTTTCAGGAAAACAAATGAGACATGCAATAATGATCAAACCAGTAATCATTTCATGTTGTATAAAATGAATGTAAACTAAGCATGTAGATTAGATTGTTTGAATTGTTGCTTAATCAAACCCAAGATGTAAATCAATACCAATATAGTAAGTTAATTATGAACTAAATTCTATCAAAGCAAAATATTCTTCACCTTCAGAGTATTACATTGGTGTGGTAAAGAACAGTATGAATTAATATTCAACTTAAATAAGTCATTAAAAATAACCAAAACGTTAACATTTTTAATAGAAATTAACTATCATCATAGTGGACTCCAATTTCATGTTGTATATTGGCATAAAAAAATGAAAAAAAAATATTTACTTTCTGGAGTTGGAAAGGGCATCTGGGGAAGAAGAAATGGGAAAAAAGAGGGATAGCAAAAGTGAGTAAGATGTGATATGTATATATGAACCAGTTTCCTGAGAAGGTGATAATCACATACTGCGAACACGTTAATCATATTTAGGGTAATTCTTTTTCAAATTACTTTTATTTTCTTAATGTAATTATGTTTATTGGCACATTTAGGTGTACATAATGATCATATTCATCATAGGAAATTTTTACCAGTACATGATATATTTTCATTTGTCTGTTTTTCCCAATCCCCTCTCCTCCCTTCCACCCATCTCCCCCCGCATTTACAAAGCTTTCTTTCCATTTTAGCCTTAATTTTTTTATAATCCTTTTTTTCTTTTTTTCCTTCCTTCTTTCCCCTTTCCTGATTGTTATAGTTGATACATTGTGTCAACTTGGGGAGTCTAGAGGTTTGGCTGAGTGACTCAGCAGGAAGCCAGGGTGCTTACTTTGTACGCATCCTGAGCCTGGGGAAGAGGAGGGCCTGGAGATTGTGTGAGAGGTACATGCCCCCTGGGTGGGGGTAGACTGTTTACAGTGTAAGGGAAGAAAAGAAGCTGTTTGCCTGCCATTCCTCCCTTTTGCTGGTTGTATTTGCCGTGCTCTGCTGCCATGAACGTTTGCCCTCTGGCATGTGCCACTCTGCCTAAGAAACACCCAAGTATGGACTGAAACCTCCACAAACTGTAAGCTAGATAAATCTTTCTTTCCTTCATTTTGGGTGTTGGGTATTTTTCTCAGCAACAAGAAAAAAGTAACCAAGACACTGATCCTAACTCTTCTTTCGTTTTGAACAATTTCTTCCCATTTAACAATATCTGTTGTACATTTTGGTCCTTATTTACTCTTTCAGTTTTTCATGTCAGGGAGACAGTGCAATATTTACACATGTGAGTCTAATTTATTTCACTTAATGATCTCAAGTTGCATCCATTTACCTAGAAATGCCTCAAATTTACCCTTTATGACCACCATATGAAAAAACTCCATCTTTATCCATTCTTCAGGTGATGGGCATTAGAGTTGGTTCCACAGTTTAGCTATTATAAACTGTGCTGCTATAAGCGTGGGTACACATGTATTGCTGTGGCATGATGTCTTTAATTCTTTCCAGAAGAGGAATAGCTGGGTCAAATGAGAACTCACATCCTAATTTTTTGAGGACTCTCCAGACCGATTTCCACAGTGGTTGGACATTCCTAACAGTGGAGAAGGGTTCCTTTTTCCCAGCAGCCCCTCTAGCATTTGTTATTGCTTGATTTCTTGATAATAGCTATTGTTTCTGGAGTGAGATGGAAGCTTAGTGTTTTTGTAATTTACATCTCTCTAATAACTAGTAACGTGCTTTTTTTTTAACAAAGAGACATCTATTTACAAAATAGCATAAGAATAATACAAATAATACAGAATTACAGAGAAAGTAGTAGAAAATTAACAATAGTTGTTGTATTACTCTTGATACCTTCAAAGTGGTTTCTCAGGAAAACAAATAGAGACATGTAATAATGATCAAACCACTAATCATTAACTGTTCCTTTTAGTAAAGCAACAGAAGACTGTAGTACAACTGGTAGCTATCCTATGTATACATACACACATAATTTCCCCTTCTTTCCCTTCCCCTTTCCCACACTGCAGTTGCCCCTTACTTTTGAGCATTTTCCTTTCATTTCACGATGTCTATCATACCTCCTAGTTTTTATTCACTCTTTCAGATACTTACACTAGTGAGACAATATGTTGCTTACCCATGGAGGTCTTGGGGTATTTCACTTATGAGTATGATCTCTAGTTGTAACTATTAACCTATAAGAGCCTCGCATTTATCTTTCTTTATAGCTGAGTAATACTCCATTATATAAAAGTACCACAGTTTTTTTATCCAATCTTCAGTGGATGGACATTTGGGTTGCTTCCACAATTTAGCAATTACAAATTGTGCCACTATGAACATGGGTACACACATATCACTGTGATAAGATGTTTTCGGAACTTACGGGAAAATATCCAGAAGGGGAATAGCTGAGTGGGACCTGCAGACCTAGTTTGTTGAGAATCTCCAAACTCATTTCCACAGTGGTTACACCAGTCTGCATTTCCACTAGCAGTGGAGAAGAGTTCCTATTTCTCCACAGACTTGCCAGCATTTGTTATTGGTTGATTTCTTAATGGTAGCCATTCTTACTGGGGTGAGATGAAATCTCATTGTTGTTTTAATTTGCACTTCTGAAATAACTAATGATGTTGAACAGTTTTTCATGTGTTTGCCATTTGTATTTCTTTATCTGAGAAGTGTATATTCATCTCAGCTGCCCATTTTGGGATTGGGTCTTTGATTTCGGGGGTGCTCATGTTTTTTAATTCTTTATATGTTATAGATAAGAGACCTTTGTCCGAAGGACAGTCAGCTAAAATTTTTTCCCAATTTGTGGGTTTTCTTTTTACTCTGCTGGTGATTTCTTTAGATGTGCAGAAACTTTTCCGTAGGTTACCATCCCAGTTGATTCTTTGAAGTATTTCACAGGCAGTTTGGTTTTTGTTTATGAACTCTCTGCCTTACCCCTATGTCTTCAAGGTTTTTATCTACTTTGTGTTCCAACAGATTTAGTGTTTCTGTTTTACTGTTGAGATCTGTGATCCGTTTTGACTTGAGTTTGGTGCATGCTGATAGACTTGGGTCTATTTTCAGTCTTTGGCAAGTGGCAAACCAGTTTCCCCAGCTCCATTTATGAGCTCCATTTAAGAGGCTATCATTCTTCCAGTGAGTTTGTTTGACCCCCTTTAACAAAGAAAGGGGCCAAACAAACTGTATTATTTGTATTATTCTTATGCTACGTAGCTGGGTTGTTTGTGATTGTGTCTATGCTTTCCAGTCTGTTCCATTGATCTTCTGGTCTGTTTTTTAGCCAATACCATATTGGTTTTATTACAGTAGCTTTGGAGTATACTTTCAGGTCAGAGATTGTGATTCCACCTGACTTGCAATTGTTGCCCAGGATTGCTTTTTCTATTCTGAGTCTCTTCTGGTTCCGGATCAATTTAAGAAATGTTTTCTCTAGATCTATGAAGTATGCCAACAGTAGTTTTTTTTGTTTGTTTGTTTGTTTCTTTTGTGGTACCGGGGATCGAACTCAGGACCTTGCACTTGCCAGGCAAGCACTTATTCAACTGAGCTATATCCCCAGCCCGCCAACAGTAGTTTAATGGGAATTCCATTGAATCTGTACAGCAATTGTTGTAGTATGGCTATTTTCACAACGTTGGTTCTTCCTATCGATGAGCAAAGAATGTTTTTCCATTTATTGAAATCCTTTTTAATCTCTTTTTTCAGAGTACTGTAGTTTTCATTGAATAGATGTTTTACTTATTTTGTTAGATTAATTACTAAATATTTCAGTTTCTTGGATACTATTGTGATAGGTATAGTTTCCTTAATTTATCTCTCTGCCTCTTTGTTGTTTGTATATAGGAATGCTGTTGATTTTCGGGTGTTGACTTTGTATCCAGCTACACTGCTGAATTTGTCAATTACTTCAAGAAGCCTTCTTGTGGAGTTTTTGGGGTCTTCCATGGAAATTATCGTGTCATCTGCAAATAGTGGTAGTTTTACTTCTTCCTTTCCTACCTTTATTCCTTCTATTTCTCTCTTGTAATTGCTCTGACTAATGTTCCTAGCACTGTGTTGAATAGGAGTGGTAACAGCGGACATCCTTGTCTTGTTCCTGATTTTAAAGTAAAAGCTTTCCATTTTTGTCCACTAAGTATGATGTTGGCTGTTAGTTTGTCATAGATGGCTTTGATCAGGTTGAGGTAAAAACCGTCTATTCCTATTTTCTATACAGTTTTTATCAGGAATGCATATTGCACTTTGATGCATATTGGACTTTGTCAAAAGCTTTTTCTGCATCTATTGAGATGATCATATGGTTTTTGTCCTTGGTTCTATTGATATGATATATAACATTAATTGATTTGGAAATGTTGAACCATCCTTGCATTTCTGGAATGAATCCGACTTGGTCATGGTATATAATTTTCTTGATGATTTGCTGTATTCTATTTGGTAGTATTTTGTTGAGTATCTTTACATCTGTATTCACTAGGGGATTGGTCTGTAGTTGTCTTTCTTGTTTGGGTCTTTCTCTGGTTTGGGTATTAGTATAATACTTGCCTCCAGAAACGAGTTAGAGAGAATTGCTTCGTTTTCAATTTCATTGACAAGTTTGAGGAGCGTTGGTATTAAATCTTGTGTGAATCTCTTATAAAATTCATCAGGGCCTAGGCTTTTCTTTGTTGGTAAGTTTTTAATCACATTTTCAATTCATTAATTGATTCTGGGTTCATAATTTTTATATCTTCTTTACTCAGCCTTGGTAATTCATACTTATTTAGGAATCTGTCCATTTCTTCTGAGTTTTCTATCCTATGGGTGTAAAGATTTTCAAAGTAGCCATTAATGATCTTCTGAATTTCTGTAGTATCTGTAGTAATTTCATTCTTTTCATTGCTTATGACATGAATTTCAGTTCTTTCTTTTTTTGATAAGGTTGGCTAGAGGTTTATCAATTCTATTTATTCTTTCAAAGAAACAACTCTTTGATTCATTTGTTTTTTTGTAGGGTTTTCTTTGTCCCAGTTGCATTAACTTATGCCCTGATCTTTATACTCTCCTCCCTTCTTTGGGCTTTGGGCTTGACTTCTTCTTTGTCTAAAAGTTTGAAGTGTAACAGTAGGCTATTTATTTGTTCTATTTCTGTTTTCCTTATGTGTGAGTTCACCACTATAAATTTCCCTCTGAGGACTGCTTCATTGCATCCCACAGATTCCAATAAGTTGTATGTACATTTTTGTCCATTTGTAGGTATTTTTTAATTTCTTCTGTGACCCATTGGTTGTTCAGGAGGTTGTTGTTTAATTTCCAAGTGTTTACGGAGTTTGTGGAGTTCCTTTTGTCATTAATTTCCAATTTCATTACACTGTGATAAGATGATACATATGGGGTAATTTCACTTCTTTTCCATTTGGGTTACGTATGCTATATGGGTTAGAATGTGGTCTGTTTTAGGGAAAGTCCCATTTGCAGCTGAGAAAAATATGTGTTCTGATATTGTAGGGTAGAACACTGTGTATATCTAACAAGTCTGCTTTTTCCCAGCTTTGGTTCAGATCTGTTATTTCTTTGCAGATTTTTTAGTCCAGTTGACCTATCTCTTTGTGTCAAAAGGGTGTTGAGGTCCCCTGTTACAATAGTGCCCAATAGGCATGGGTTTTCATGCCTGTTAAGATTTGTCTTATGTAGTTTGGTGCTACAATATTTGGTGCATATATGTTTAGGATTGTTATTCCATTCTCTTGCAGTTTTCCCCTAACAAATATGTAGTGACCTTCTTTATCTCTTTCGATGGTTCTCGTTTTGAAGTTTACATTGTCTGCAAACATAATATCTACTTCTGCCTTTTTCTGGGTTCCTGTTGTGTGGAGGATTGCTTGCCATCCACTGACTTTCAGTCTGTGAATTTCCTTTTGAGTAAAATGTGTTTCCTGTATACAGCATATCATAGGATTTTCTTTCTTAATCCACTCTGCCAGTCTGTTTCTCTTGACGGGTGAATTGAGGCCATTTACATTTATACTTATAACCTATATGTGCTGGCTTATGATTGTCACGTTATTTACTTGCTGTTCATTTATTATTTTTTCTACTTGTTTATTTGTTTGCTGTTCTTGAAAGCTTCTTCCTATTGTTGTTCTTGAAATTGCGGTCATTTTCCTCTCTGTCTAGAATATTTTTCAGTACTTTTTGTAATGATGCTTTGGCATTCATGAAGTTCTTCAGTTGCTCTTTGTGGTGGAAATACTTTATTTCTCCATTAAAGTTGAAGGATACTTTGACAGAATACATCAATCTTGGTTGGAAGCTGTTCTGTCTTAGGATCTGTAATACTTTGCTCCAAGCTCTTCTCAATTGGATGGTTTGTGTTGAGAAGTCTGCCTTGATTCTGATGGGTTTCCTTTATAGGTGATCTGTTTCTTTTCTCTAACAGCTTTCAATATTCTGTTCTTTTGCTGGAGATCTGGGATCTTCATTATTATATGTCTGGGTATAATTTTATTATGGTTATGACTACTGGGGGTTCTGTATACCTCATTTACCTGTATCTCAGTTTCTGTTTCCATGCTTGGGAAATTTTCTGCTATTATTTCTGCAAATATTCTTTTTATGTCATTTCTGTCATCTCCTGCTGTTTCACTGATTCCTATCAGTCCAACATTATTTCCCTTTGCCTCATCTTTCAGCTGTTGAATTGATTTTTCCTGGATCCTTGTTCATTTTAAGAGATCCTTCCTTTCATGATTACTAGCTGCCATGCTGTCTTCAAGATCTGAAATTCTGTCTTCAGCTTCATTCAAGCAGTTTGCAAGCTTTGAATGGAAGTTTTGATTGCCTGGAAATCTTTTTGAGTCTGTTTCATGTATTCTATTTCATTCCTATACTGCTCATGCAACATTTCTACCCGTTGCCTATGTTCCCCTATTTTTTAATCTGTTTCTTCTCTAGATGTGTGGACATTTCTTTCATTATTATTGTCATTTCATTTTTTGTCTGAGAGATTATGTCTGACCTGATCTCTTATATGGCCTGATGGAGTTGTTTTACCTCCACTGCAATCATTTCAGCAGTTTCAGGTGTGTGTTTACCAAGTTCTCCTGTGTCAGTGTCTCCTGGACTTGTTCTGAGACTGCATTTTATCTCTTCATTTTGTCATGTTTGATGTCAGAGTCAGAACGCTCAGTATCCCTATTCTGTGACAATTCAGCAAAGGTTGCTAGTTACCCTAGGTTTCCTGGTAAGTAGCCCTGCTCCTGGTCCGCTGAGATGAGCTGCTTAGGCTGGAGTCTTCTGGTAGATGGTGAAGTGTACCTAGTTCTTCCAGGTCTCAGACACAAACTGTGATGTCACTTGATTGCAGATGGTTTGTTCCAGCGGCCCCTTGCAGTTCAGGGCACGTGTATGATCCAGAATCCAGTTGCACTGGTGGCACAATCCCAGGCCAGTTGTCCTGTGTCCCTAGGCAGTTGAGGATATAGGCAAAACCCAGACACAAACTGCAGGGTCAACAGTTTGTGGACCACCTGATTCTATGTCTCCAGTCAGTTCCAGACATGCATAGGATCCAGACACGGGCTGCACCAACCGCGATCCCAGAGTGCCTGTGTGTTCAGCCCCTTGGAGGGCAGAGCGCAAGTGATGCCCAGACCAGAACCACCATCCCAGAAGCTCTTGGAGCACTCACACCCAACCTCACTCAATGCTGGGCACACACAGGGTGGCCCCACACCTGAACCCAGGTGAGAGTAGTTCACAAGGCTTCTGAGTTCAGATCTCCTGTCTGTATCAGGTGCACAGAGGGTGGAGATACAGACTATAATGGCGGCAGGGTCATGAATCACCCTCTCTGCCCCCAGGAAGCAGAAAGAAAATACCTGGTTCACTAAGCAGCGTACAGCTGGGAATGTTGCGGCAAAAATCAGAAATCGGGTCAAACTCTGCAGGGGATCCAAAAACTCATTCAGAACAAATGGAGTTTTAATTAATTTTAATTTAGGATCAATTTGGACCGGTCATTGCCCCCCATTCCCGACCAGAGAATGTGGCACTTAACTGCCTTTGTTCTCATCTTATATACATTTTTGGTTTCCATGGTAACAGATTGGAATGTCTAGGCCTGGCCATAGTTGTTTACCTTGCACCATGTGATCAGGTCAGGCTCTGGCCATAATGATATATATACTTTAACAATTCAGGCAAGGAGAAGAATTCCAGGACAAAGTCAGAACTGCAAAGTTAACCCTTTACAACTCCTCCAGGATGTTTCTCAAGACAGGAACTATGCCATCTGCAGGTCACAGCCCACCTGATTTTGCTTCTCCAGTCAGTTCAGTCCACACAGAGAAGCCAGGAGTGGGTCACACTAACAGCGATCACAGTCTGTGTATAATAACTAGTAATGCTGGACATTTTTTATGTATTTAGTTGTCATTTTTATTTCTTCACTGAGAAGTGTTATATTCATCATAGACGCCCATGTTCAGACTGAGTCTTTAAATTTGAGGGGTTCTGTTTTTTTCAGTTCTTTGTATGTTTTAGAGAAGTCCATCGTCTGAAGGATAGGTAGCTAAAATTTTTTCATACTCTATGGGTTGTCTTTTCACTCTTTGGGTGATTTCTTTTCATGGTGCAAAAGCTTTTTAATGAGATGAGATCCCAGTTACTGATTTTCTGTATTATTTCCTGTGCAATTGGGTTTTGTTTATGAAATCTTTGCCTATGCCTATGTCTTCAAGAGTTCTGCTGATTGTCTCTTCCAGCGGATTTAGTGCTTCTGTTTTAATATTTGCGTCTTTGATCCAGTTCTAATTTAGTTTAGCGCATGGTTATAAACATGAGTCTAGTTTTATTTTTTATCATGTGGAAAGCCAGTTTTTCCAGTACCATTTATTAATGAAGCTTTCCTCCAGTGAATGTGTTTCGCTCCTTTATCAAAGATCAGGGGCTGAGTGTGTTTGGAGTTGTTTCTGCATCTTCTGTTCATTGATCCTTAGATCTGTTTTTTTTGCCAGTACCATGCTATTTTTATCACAGTAGCTTTGTAACATAATTTCAAATCAGGAATTGTAATCAGGAATTGCCTTTGTTGCTGAGAATTGTTTTTACTATTCTGCGTCTCCTCTGTTCCAAATGAATTTTAGGAATATTTTCTCTAGTTCTGGGAGATACGCTAATGCTATTTCTCTAGTTCTGGAATTGTATTAAATCTACATAACAATTTCGGGATTATGGCCATTTTTACTCTGTTGCTTCTTCTTATCCATGAGTAAGGAATATCTTTGCATTTTCTGATATCCTCTTCAATGTCTTTTTTTCAGAGTTCTATACAATGTCTTTTTCCAGAGTTCTATAACGTTCAGTGTATAGATCTTTTACTTCCTTTGTTAGATTAATTTCTGACTACTTCATTCTTTTGGGTACTATTGTAAAGGGTGTAGCTTCCCTAATTTCTCTCTCAGTGAATTTGTTGTTTGTGAACAGGAAGGCTATTGATTTTGAATTTGGTCGTTAGATCTACAAGTCTTTTGGTGGTGTTTTGGGGATCTTCCATGTAGAGTATTACATCATCTGTGAATAATGATAATTTAACTTCTTTCTTTCCTGTCCTTATTCCTTTTATTTCTTTCCCTTGTCCAATTGCTCTGACAAAAGTTTCCAGAATTATGTTCAATAAGAGTGGTGACAGTGGACGTCTTTGTCTTGTTCCTGATTTTAGAGTGAAAGCTTTCACTTTTTGTCTGTTTAGTGTGATTTGGCTATTGGTTTGTCATACATGGTTTTTATCACAGATGGGTGCTGGACTTTTATCTAAAATGACCAAAATGTGATACGTATGTATGAACCAGTTTCCCAAAAGGAAGGTAATAATTACATATTGCAAGTATGTATTAATCATTTTAGGGTAAATATTTTTCAGATTTTTTAAAAATTTATTTTACTTTCTCCCATTCTCCTACCGTCCCTTCAACCACTCTTTGTTTTAGGGTAAATTTTTTTAGGTGTAATTTTTTTCCCACATACATTAATTTTTTTTAACAATTTAAAGGAAGGATATATGGAACAAAAAAGTGACCTTCACAAAAATAATATGTGCATGTTTGGCATATTGTCTACCTGACTTTTTTATGTGTACTTATGGTCAGTAAATTGCATCCTTGTCAAAGTACTGGCTAAAATCTAATAGTTTTTCTCTCTGTAATTGCTTACATATTTAAATTCACTGTCTTAGAAAGTGAAAGAAGGATGAACACCATTTCTGCCCTTACTCTAAAAGCAAGAGAGTTCATTTTTTTCAGTGTTTCCTTTTTGAAAATGAGCTGAAGTCATGAACATCAGAATTTAGTTTTTAATCACTAGAGTTCTCTCACTTATTACCAGCTATCCCATTTGTCATCTCTAGAGGTCAGGTGCTTATATTTGCAAGTACATTCAGTGTTAATTTTTTAAAATATGAGGTAATTAAAATGTGACATAAAATGAACTTAAGTCACATAGGATGACTTACTACAAATTAGAGTAGCATCCTTTTTTTTATAATTTGAATTTTTTGAAAGAATCTTAATTACAGTACTTTAGTCAAGTAATAAGACCTAACCTTTCCACTGCAGGAAAAGACATAGTGTAGCAGAGCATATTACTGTCAGAATTCTCATAAACAGTGAGTGTGGCCACAGTCTAAAATGAAACACAGTTTTGTGTATTAGCCTGTGTTTGCACCACATGACATTCATGTGGAGTTATTGCCTGTACTTAACACATCTTAATTCCTTTGTTCTTCCCCTTTCCCTCCCTTCTGTCCTTCAGTTTGCTGCACATTTCAGAGTGATGTCTTTCTAAGTCCTATTCTGCTCTTTTATTTTGCTCTTTATTTATAATTTCACTTTTTCACATAAGAAAAGCAATGCAATATTTCTGTGTGTAGGCCTGACTTATTACACTTAACATTATGGTCTCAAGGGGAACCCATTTTCTTACAAATGACTCAAGTTTATCATTCTTTATGGCAGAGTATTACTCTTGGTGTTTGAATACCATATTTTCTTTACTATTCACCTGTTCATGGACATATAGGCTGCTTCCGAGATGAAGCAGTTGTGAATTGTGTGCTACAAACACAGGTATGCATGTATCACTATAATACGATGTTTTAACTTTTTTAAGAAGTGTTATGGTTTGTGTCTGGATGTCCCTCCAAAGCCTCCTGCAGTCGTGGGATGGGTGTCTAGAGTTTATGACTGACCCATGACCCAATGCTAACTAAGATCATTGGTGTGAGTGCTACACCTGCCCCGGGGCAGGCAGTTTGCGCGCAGTGTGAGGGAGGACAGAGGCTCCCCCCCCCCCCCGCTCTCCTCTATGTCGCTCTTGCTGCTTTTGCTGTCTTCTTCCACCGTGAACTTCTGCCGTGGGCCACAGTGAAACCTTCACAGGCTGTAAGCTGAGTAAGCTTTTCCTTCCTTAAATTTACCTGTCAGGTATTTTAGCTCAGCAATGAGAAAGAACTAGGACAGAAAGATACCAAGAAGGGGAATAATCTGACTCAAATGAAATTTCTAGTTTTAGGGTTCTGAGTAATTAACATATTGATTTTCCCAGTGGTAACAGTTTACATTTCCACCAACCATGTGAAAGGGTTCCTGTTTTTCCCCTAGCCTGACCAGCATTTGTTATTTGATTTCTTAATAATTATTGCTGGGATAAGGTAAAGTCTCTCTCTTGTTGAAATTTGCTTTTCTCTAATAGGTAGTAATTTTGAATAATACCTCTGTGAAGTATTTATTCAATTCACTTGACCATTTTTTGACTATATCTTTAATTTTGGGGGGCAAATTTTTTAGTTCTGTATATATTCTAGGTATTAGTCCTATGAGGAGTAGCTAGCAAAAAATGTTTTCCATTCTGTAGGTTGTCTTTTTATTTTGCTGGATGTTTCTTGTACTGTGCAGAAGCTTTTTAATTTGATATGATCCCACTTGTTGATTCTCAGTACTATTTACTGTGCAGCCAGAATTCTGTTCAGACAGTCCTTGCCTATACCTATGGACTTGAAGAACTTTACCTATTTGATCTTCCTGCAGGTTAAGTGTTTCTGTTTTAATATTTAGTTTTCTGATCCATTTGATTTTATTTTAGTACATGGTGAAAGCTATTGGTCTAGGTTCAATCTTCTGTATATGGATAGCCAGTTTTCCCAACACTATTTATTAAAGAGGCTGTCTTTCCTCTGGTGTATATTTTTAGCCTCCTTGTCAAAGATGAAATAGTAGAAAGTGTTTGAGGTTGTTTCCACATCCTATATTCCGTTGTTTTGATGTATATGTCTGTTTTTATGCCAGTGCTGTGCTTACTGTGAGGCTTCCCACTTTGCTGTTCTTACCCACGATTGCTTTTGCTGTTTGGGTCTCTTCTGTTTCAGTAAGAACTTTTAGAATTATTTTCCCCCCATTCTGAGAAGAACGCTGTTGGTATTTTGCCTATGATTATGTTAAATCTGTGTATCAAATTTGGAGTGGCCATTTTGACTATATTGGTTCTGCCTATCAAGAAACGGGGGTATCTTTTCATTTTTGATGTCCTCTTTGGTTTCCTTTTTCAGAGTACTGTTGTTTTTATTATAGAGTTCTTTTGGGCCAGGGATATAGCTCAGCGGTACAGCTTATGCCTGGCAAGCATGAGATCGTAAGTTCAATTCCTGGTACAAAAAAAAAAAAAAATTGCATCGAGTTCTTTCACTTGCTTAGCTCTTTCACTTCCTTAGTTCCTACCTAGGTTAATTCCTAAGTAGTTAATTTTTCCTTGTGTTATGCTGTATGCTATTTTTTCCCTTATATCTTTCTCAGTGGTTTCATTGTTAGTATACAGGAACATTATTTAGTCTTGTACGTTGATTTTGTATCCTGCTGCATTACTGAATTTGCTTTTAATTCTGAGTCTTTGAGAGGGGTTTTAGGGAGAGTCTTCTACATAGAGGATCATGTTATCTACAATTAATGATAATTTGACTTTCTTTCTATATGTATTAATTTTGTTTCTTTTTCTTGCCTAATTGCTCTTGCTAATATTTCAGCTATTATGGTATGTTGAACAAGAATGATGATAGTGAACATCTTTATCTTGTTCCTGGTTTTAGAAAGTTTTTAGCTTTTCCCCACTGAGTATAATATTGTCAGTAGGTTTGTCATAAATGACTTTTATCAGATCTAGCCATAGTCCTTCCATACCTTTTTTTTTTTTGGTTTTTTTTATCATAAAAGGATGTTAGATTTTTGTCAAAGGCTTTTTCTGCATCTGTTGAGATGATAATGTCATTTTTGTCCTTGCTTCTGTTTGTGTGATGTATTACATTTATTGATTTGCATATGTTGACCCATCCTTGGAATGACAACTACTTGATCATAATATATGATCTTTTTCATGATTTGTTGCATTCTGTTTGCCAGTACATTATGGAGAATTTCTGTATTACATTTATTGATTTGTGTATGTTGACCTATCCTTGCATCCTTGGAATGACAGCGGTTTGATCATAATGTATGATGTTTTTCATGATTTGTTGCGTTCTGTTTGCAGGTACATTCAGTACCTTACTGAGAATTTCTGTACCTATATTCATCAAAGAGATTGGTCTGTCATTCTCCGTTTTGGTGGTACCCTCGTCTAGTTTCGAATCAGGGTAATGGTATCTTCCAGGAATGACTTTGGGAGTACTGCTCCCTTTTCAGTTGCAGTAAAGAGCTTGAGGAGTAAAGGTTTAAGAATTCTCTGAAGTGTTTATAGAATTCCACAGGAATCCATCTAGACCAGGGCTTTTCTTAGTTGGTAGGTTTTTATTTCTACTTCAATTTCACTGCTGTTATTGTATTATTCAGGATTTTTAAATCTTCTTGGTTCATCTTTGATAATTCATGTGTATCCAGAAATCTCCATTTTTTCAGAATTGTATAATTTAATGGCATACATACTTGTTAATAATTTTTGATTTTGGTAGTCTCCGTTGTGATTTCACCTTTTTCATTTCTAATTACATTGATTTGGGCCTTTTTATTTAGATTGGCTCAGAGTTTGTCCATTTTGTTTATATGTTTTGAAGAAGCAACTGTTTTCATTCTTCAATTGAGTAGGGTCCCATTGTGTAATATAGTTGTTCTCAATTGTTCTCTTATCTTTGAATTCTCTTTCTTGCATTAGCTTTGGGTTTGGATTGTTCTTGTTTTTCTCAGACCTTGAGGTACATAAATTAAGTAATACATTTGGGCTCACTCTGTTTTTGTAGTGTGGGCATTAATAGGTATAAACTTCCCTCTTAAGACTGCTTTCATGGTGTCCCATAAGTTCCAGTGTGTTGTACTGGCATTCTTTTTCAGTTCTGGAACTATCTTCTTTCTTCCTTGATGTCTTCCGTAACCCACTGTTCATTTAAGAGTGTATTATTTAGTTTCCATGCATTTCCATAATTTTTGTGGGATTTTTCAATGGTTTTTCAATATAGCTTCATACCACTATGTTCAATAATATTCATGGTAATTTCAACTGATTCACATTTAATGTACCTGGTTTTATTGGCTAGTATGTGATCTATTTTTGAGAAAATTCCTTGTGCTCCTTAGAAGTGTGTATTCTGTTGTTGGATGTAACACGGTTGATATCTCTTAAGTTCATATGTACAAAAGTTTTGTTCAACTCTTATTTTTTTTTTTGTCTAGTTGATTTGTAATACTGAGGTATTGATGTCTCTCACTGTAATTGTGTTTTTGTTCATATAATCTTTTATGTCCCGTAGTATTTGTTTTATGAAATTGAGTACACCTTTGTTCAGTGTATGCATGTTAATAATGGTTATCTCTTCCTATTGGATTGTTCCCGTAACCAATATGTAGTGACCTGCTTTGCCTGTCTTAATTAATTTTGCCTTGAAGTCCACTTAGTCTAAATATTTGACAGGTATACTTCCTTTTGGAGAGTTCCTGTTGGCTGGAATACTGTTTGTTATCCTTTGACAACCATAAAGACAAAAACAAAACAAAAATGATGCAGGATTTCAAAACCAGATGATAGGAATTAGCAATGGTTATTATATTACATATTGTTACCTTCAGTGAAGTTGCTCATATTTTTGTTCTTTTCTCTTTAAAATAGTATGTATGTACACACATGCGTGCGTGCACACACCCAGAATAGGTGGGATAAGTGTATTGCTAATGTCTATTGATTTGTTGAAAGGAAAGATTCTTTTTTGATCTTGTCTACTTGGGGCTGTGTATGCTGCACTTATCTGTATATTAAATTCTTTTCCATTAGTTGGAAAGTTTTCTGCTGTTATTTTATTAAACATGTTTTTAATGCCATTGTGCTGTCTTCTGATTTTTAGTAATTCCAGTTTAATCTTAGATTAACCTTTGCATAATCTAGGAGTTGTTGGGTCTATTTTTCATGTTCTTTTGCTGTTTCTAAGATACCTCTGATTAGCTAGTCAGATTTTTTTCTGTTAGGCTTTTGGGTTGGTTGTAAGGGGAAACCTTGTTTCTGGTCTGGAACCCTGTACTCACATTGGTCACTTCTGCCACCCATACTTTTAATAGAATTTTTAATCCCCTGAATTTCTTTTGGGGCCCTTTTTACGGACTCTTAATTCTTTTCTCTGCTTGTCATTCATATTTTGCATCATTTTATTTACCTGTGCTAGCTTTTCATTAGTGTCTTCTCTAGACTCACTGTTTTATTAATGTTGCTCAGTATGTTTGCTTATGTCTCCTGTGTTCTTGTCAAAATGCCCATTCATCTATTTTGTTATCTCCCTTGTTATCATTTCTAATAATTCAAGTGTGTGGCTTTCATTTTCCTCTTGTTTCATGTCCCATGGATCAGTTTTGGTGGAGTTACAAGTGTCTGGATGCATTTTATTGGCTGTCTTCTCATGTTTCTATTTTTTGTTGTTATTTTATTTTGGTTTTTTGGGCAGGTTTTTTTCTGTCAGGCTTTTGGGTTGGTTGTAGGGAGAAACTTTGTTTCTGGTGTGGAAACCTCTAATTTCTTTCTTGATCAATGGTGTCCTCTGCATGTGACAAACTGTTTATTGGGCTCTGCCTCTGTCTCAGGATCCAACCACCTCTGTTTGTGTGGGGTGGGAGGTTACAGCATGTTTGGCTCAGTACCTACTTTTCTAGGGATAGGTCATGATATTCTTAATGACCCAAAGCAATCCAGATATTGGCATCCCAAGAAAACCAATTAATAGCAGCTGCATCACCTTGGCTGTACCGCTGTAATAAAATCAGCATCAATTATGGCAGCAAATAAAAACTATTGACAAACCCCAGTGCCCCACCTCTTCCAGCTTTGTTTCTCTTCCCTTTGTTGGTAGGTAAATCTCTATTTCCCTATTCAGAATTCTGACCTAGCAAATCATAATTTATCTTTGGCATAGCTTTTATTCTCAGCCTTTTCCTGAATTACTTGGAAGTTGTGGATGGGCTTCCTCATCTTAAGGCATCTGTAAGTTAATCAGTACTTTGATCAGCAGGGAGCAGTGGTGGGAGGATTGTTCTAATACTCGTATTTGGGTTGCTAGATATTTTCTCACTAATGACTCTGATTCTGTGAGACCAGGATCAGGTATTTTTCATGTGCCTGTGAGGGACAGCACCTCAAGAAAACTAAAATGTATCAAGCACTTTAGCACACAGCACTGTGTTAGATGTTCTTTATACATTAGTTATTTCAGCTTTTTCTTATTCATGCCTAAAATCACTTTATAAGCAGTTATGGTATATCCATTTCATTCATAAATTAAGAAGTAGTGAAAATGAAGACCCATACATTACCTAGCTAATAACTGACAGCTCACTTTCTGACACTAAACCTGTGTGTTCTTTGTACTTTACACCACATTGTGTAAAACTTAAGTCCTTATACTGGACTACAAGATTCTTAGTTGGCCACATGAATTTTCAAATACTGTTTCTATTGTGTGTTCTCCTTATTTTCAAAAAGAATCTCAGGAAACCTTTCACATAGGTAAATCTTTGATTAACTTACTGGTGGAACAGAATTATATTTCTTGTTGATACTTCTGAAAGAATTTTAAGGAATATGTGCTATAAAATAGAGACAAAAAAATTTAAAACATCCTAGAGATGATGTAGGCATTTATTGTTGTTGAACTCAGGATAGTAAGCGTGACCTACACATTTAAGCAAAACTGAAACATTTGTCCACTGGGTTTCAGTCTTTGTTTCTTGATAACTAAAACTAAATGGAAAGTAACTTGAGTGTCCCATAGAAAAAAGCACCAATATTCATCTGCCGAAATATATTTACTTGGAGCCCTGTGTAGTGGTGCACATTTATAATAATAGCAACCTAAGAAGCTAAGGCAGGGGGATCACAAGTTTGAGGGGCAACTTAGCAACATAGTGTGACCCTGTCTCAAAATAAAAATTTTAAAAAATTAGTAAGGACCAGGGAAGAGCTTAGTGCAAAAGCTTTGACTTCAGGCAAAGCTGGAGGAAGGGAGAGAGTTAATTCACAATGTCATAGGTGTTCCTCTATAGATTATCTCCAACCTTACGATCTTATCACATATAGAAACATCACTTAAATACACACATTATATAAATGCCCTTTACAAGAGGTGAAGGCATAATCTTAAATCACACCCAGATCAGGATGTTTCCCTGAGTAATCTGAGCTGGGCACTGGGCACCCTGCCTTCTCTGTTGCCCACCTTTGTGCCTTGCTCGTGGACTGTCTTTGCACCTGTGCATATTTGGTTCTTTTCTACACCTCAAGGCTTGGAGAAACTTTCTTAGTGCCCCAACTACTGAAAATCTCTACAGTCTCAAGATTGATGTGTACCTTGCTTAAAAATATTTTCACCTCAACTTTACAAACTGATCATTTACATACTTGACTAATCTCTCATGAACTTGATTTATCTTTACGCATGTAGTATATGCACTTACCATCATTAACCATCACTTGTACAATTTGTAGTCACAATTTTTTCTAATTTCACTTAATTTAAGGCTAGTTGCAGGATTCATCTGTTTGCCCTCTGCCTTTGACTTCACATACAGAGCCTGTCTCCAAATAACGTTGGCTCAGAGCTCTCACAACAAAATTTTCACTACTGGGACTTCTGGTTCTCACAGTGACTGTTACTATCAGCCCATGCCATGTCTATATTATATTCAATCCTAATCTTCAGTGATTGCCATCTTTATCTAAATTTCCGTTCATCATGCACCCGGTCCTAAGCTTCAGCGCCAGCACTGAAAAGGCAGGCTTCTCTGTGTGCGTTCACACTCCTCCTTTCTCCACGTGCAAGTACATAGACCTCGGAGTTTCTTATTTTACGAAATGGAAAACTGCAGTCTTTGCCCTTGGTAGGCTAGGTAGTCTGACAATCTGTGCATTGTGGCTGGATTATTTAATCTATTGATATTTGAAAACGGTGTTATTTTTGATACAGTTGGAAGTATATTTGCCATTTTAGTGTTGTTTCCTTTTCTTACTGATTTTTTGTTTGGATTGTTGGTTTTGGGGGGATTTTTAATTTGTATTTTAGTACTGGGGATTAAACCCTGGACTGTCGCACTAAGCTTCATCCCTAATCCATATTTTACTTTTTAAATTTAGAGACCAGGTCTCACCAAGGTATACAGGCTGGGCTTGAACTTTCAATTCCCTGCCTCAGCCCACCAGAGTACTGAGATTAGAGGTATGCAGCACCATGCCTACTTCACTTCTGTTTTGTATATTACAGGTCTTTTCTGTTCCCCTATTCCTTTTTTATTGTTTTCTCTTGCAGGTGGTGAATGTTTTCTAGGGTAACAATTTCTTTAATGCCTTTCTACTTTGGTTAGTGATCTCAACAGGGTCTAACACATGTCTTGTAAGAATCTACCTGAGGCAGGAACTAACTTAATTCCAACTAGATAGGGAAATGTTACTCCCTTATAGCTTTATTAACTTTACCACTTTATTGCCGTACTTATTACATCTCCATATGTTATAAACCCAGCTATAAATTATTATATTTGCATCTCATAAGGAAACTCAGAGAAGAAAAGTAAACACATATTTACAGTATTTGTTATATTAATTGTTATAGTTGCCATTTCTGGTTCTTTTCATTTATTTCGGTGAATTTAAGTTACCATCAGGTGTCTAATATTACTTTAATTCCACTTATCTTCTTAGTGCTATGCTGGCAGACATACTACATTTCTATAAATTTTAGGCTCAGCAATAGTCATACATATATATGTGTGTGTGTGTGTGTGTGTGTGTGTGTGTGTGTGTACACACACACACACACACACACACACACACATATACTGTCATACATTTTTAACCTCGGTATTTTTACTTCTCAACTCTAAATTTTTAATAATTTTATTGATATTCTCTTTGATAAAGCATATCTTCCTTTAAGTATAGTTTCCTTTGTTTTTATTAACATATTTTTAATGAATGCATGAAATATTTGTTAAACCTGACACAGTAGTTCCTTTTGTTTTTGTTCCCATGTGTATGGATTATAGTTTTCTATTTACATGTCTCATAATTTGTATTGCAAATCAGACATGTATTCATTGTACCCATGCCACCAAAAGATGTATGCACATTTATCCAGAATACAGTGCAGACATTAAGAGTAATGATGCCAAACATATGCCAAAAGGGGTATGAAAAGATTTATTACTCTAGGGTGGGACTTCTGGGCTTAGCAGTGTAGACCTTCCTAACTGACCTGAGTACAGTGTGAGAGAGCAGGTAAGTAGACTGGCTTTGAGGGGTTTTGGGTTTGGGTGTGTGTGTGTGTGTGTGTGTGTGTGTGTGTGTATGTGTGTGTGTGTGTAAGAGAGAGACAGAGAGAGATTTAGAGATGGGGCTTGGGGTGAGATTCCTGTGGGCAGCAGGGGCTTGCGTGGTGTGGACTGTAGACACCAAATAAGGTAGCACCCAGGTTTTCTGATCAGCTTGGCGATGTCTGGGGCAAAAAGGGAAGAGGGGAAGAGAGTCAAATTCTATGTTATACTAACATAGCAACTCTGGGTACAGCTCACCCCACCCCACCACACGCTTCTTGTTTTTGTTTGCTTGTTACTCTAATGACTGTCTGCACTATTTCGCTGAAGGATATTTTCCTTGTGACATAAAGCTTCTGGCGTTGCTCCTTAGAGACCACAGCTTTGTATTTGTGCCCACTCATTCTGGGATGATGTTGGTTTTTAGCAGGACTCTGTTCTTGTTCCCTCTTCACACTCAGCTCTTAGGTTCCGATGCAAGATCATTATTCTATTGTTTGTGACAATAGATTGGGAACGTAAATTGCTTCCTGGCCTAATAAAGTTGAGACTTTTTGCAGCTTACTCTTTTGGGAGAGGTGTTGTAGGTTTGTTGAGTCCCCTGGAAGGGTCTTCATAGTTCTTCTTTCCCTGGTTCTGTCCCATCTCACCTGTTGTTGTTTGGGTTGTTTCCGGAAACTGACAGCCTCCTCTGAATTGCTTTCCACCAAAGCTGCCTTGGGTTTGAACATACCTTTAAGTTTGAACTTCCCCATGCCCTATTTAAAGTCACTTCCTTACAGAGCCTTCTAGAGTTTCCTGCCACAGTATGTGTCTCCTCTGGGGCAGAGTCCTAGTCAAAGCATCAGAGCTGAGAATGGAGATAAGGACGCCCTACCGTGTGACATGCTGCTTTGGGAGCAGAGTCCCTTTGAATGGGAGTAGCAGCTCCTGGTTTTCTTGGCTTGCCTGTCCAACCACAGCACTGCTGTAGATTCAGCGTCAGTATTCCCTACTACTGCCAGATGTTCCCGGAATGATAGAGTGAGAACTGTATTCGGCTACAGGGCTCCTACTGTTATTCTGGAAGAGAGATTTTGCATCTGGTAGGCATTTACCTACCTGAGGGTAGTCACTCCTAGTGTTACGTAACTTACGGTTTTTGTTGAAGCTAGTGGCCTTGAATTACGTTGTTCCCTTCTTCTGATGCCACTGTGTCAGAATAGAGGATGTTAATGGATACTCATGATGTTATTCTGCCATGTTACAGATTGTTCTACAAATTTAATGTGATAAATTTACAAAGCAGCATTAGAAACTTCCTCTCTGGCTTAAAAAGCTTTTCTTTACTTTTGGTGCATTGTTTTAATTGTTTTCATTTTTATAAGCTAAAAATTCCAATTCTCATGTAAGACCATTTGACATTAAAAAAAAAAAAAAAGAAAGGTTGAATCTTTCATTGAGTGGAGCACTGCTGACATGACCTGTAAATAATAGTAGCATCCCGCTATTCTCATAGGCAAAGAAGTTTCAGGAAAAGAAAGATTTTATTAGTCACTCTTAGGATTATTATTTGCATTACAACTGTCTACTTTCCATAGCATTAGAGATACACCTTTAGAGTTAACATTAAGCTTCTTGAAGTATTTCATGTGGATTTTTGAAAGTTTTAGTGCATTTAATGGACATTTAATCTTCATATTTAATCACTATTGTCAGGTGTACTTACTGTAGCTATTACATTAATAAGATAAGCTTTATGTAGCCTCCCCAACAAATTAGAGGTCATTAGTTTCTTAAGTTGCTTTAAACTGGTTTATCAGTGCTCTGCAGTGAGGCACAGGTGAGTATGGTAAAGCATCAGATTTGGGAATGAAAGGGACTGAGGAAAGTAGGTGGTCCCTTCCCTTTTGCAAAATATCTATCTCCCTGTTTTCTATTACCTATCTTTTATTTTGCTCTTTAATTTATTTATATTTTGGGTTTCTCATATAGGAGAAACCATGTCACATTTGAACTTGTGGATCTGTTTTATTTCACTGAACATTGTGACCTCAAGATAGCATCCATTTTCCTACAAATGACTCAGTTATCCTCCTTTATGGCAGAGTAGTACTCCATTGTATCTAAGTACATTTTATGTATCCATTCATCTCGACATATAAGCCATTTCCAAGATTTAGCTCTTAAGAGTTGTGCTGTTACAAGCACGGATATGTATATATCACTGTAATATGTCTTTATTTTTCAGAAAGATACCTAGAAGGGGAATAACTGGTGGAATGGAATTTCTAATTTAGTTTCTTGAGGAATATCCATACAGACATTCCTCTTGTAACAACTGAATTCCATTCCTACAGCTAGTTCCTTGAATGAATTAATTGCTAAATGACGAATTGTATATAGTTTGTACATTACAGTATTCAGAACAAAGAAGCAGTCAGAGGAAACTAACTGGATAGCTTTGCTTTTATTTGCGTAACTCTTACATGTAGTACTATAGTGTTTAATGAAACGTAAAGCTACAGTACTTTTGTACAGTGTAATCAGCAAAAATTACACTACTGTACAAAAAAGACATTGAGGATCTGTAAACAACATGTTCCCGACTGTACCCCCAAAAAAGACCAGTTGTAAGTTGAAGCAGCAGGTCATAAGCCCGGAGAGCACACCTCATTCCTAAGTCTATAAACAGTTGTCAGCCAGATAGGTTATTAAAGGAGGAATCTCTACACTGATTTCCATATTTGTTCTACTAGTTTGCATTCCCAGCAGCAGTGTGGGAGGGTTCCTTTTCCCCCAACTGCCTCACCAGCATTTCTTACTGTTTGATTGCTTGATGACACCCATTCTTTCTGCAGTAAGACAGAATTATAGTTCCCATTTGCACTTTTCTAGATGACAGACATGTTAGACTTTTTTTTCATGTGCTTACCATTTGTACTTCGGAGAAGTATCTGTTCATTTCAGTTGCCCTTTTTTGATGGCCTCTTTCACTTTGGTGGTGGTCTAATTTTTTTGAGTTCTTTATATGTTCTAGATATTACTCTTCATTCTAAGGTGTGGCGTGCAGAAATTTTTCCCATTCTGTAGGTTATCTCTTCACTCTATTTGTTGTTTCCTTTATTATGCAGAAGCTTTGATCCCGTTTGTTGATTCTTTTTTTTTTTTTTTTTTGTCTTTTTGAGAGAGTCTTGCTGTGTAGTTCAGACTGGCCTTGAGCTCAGTTTGTAGCCCAGGCTGGTCTCGAACTCCCAACGATCCTCCTGCCTCAGCCTCCTGAGTGCTGGGATTACAGGCATGCACCACCACACCCAGCTCCCATTTGTTGATTCTTGATATTGTTTCTTATGCAATTGGGGGTCTAATCAGAAAGTTCTTGCCTGTGCCTATGTCTTCCAGAATTTTATTTTATGTTCCAGCAGATAGTTTCTGTTTCAATATTTAAATCTTTGATTCATTTTGATTTTAGTTTAGAACATGGTGAGAAGATACGGGTCTACATTCAGTCTTCTGCGTGTGTAGTGCCAGTTTGCCCGGCAACATTTGTTAAGAGACTGTCCAGCTTATGGTTTGGGCCCCTTTGTCAAAGATCAGATACCCAAATTTCCCTGGAACTCTTTGTGCATCCTCTATTCTAGTGATGGAGAACCTGTTAGAGCCTTCAATGATAACAGCCAGCCAGATGCGACATATGTGCCACAGGTTCACCACCACTGCTCTGTTGTGTTCCGTTGATCTGTATGCCTCTTATGCCAGTACCATCCCATTTTTATCACTGTAGCTTTGATATACAATTTTAAAATTGGATTTTTGATGCCTCCTGCGTTGTTCTTGCTGCCCAGGATTGCTTTTGCTATTTTTGGTCTGTTTTGGTTCCATAGGAATTTTAGAATTGTTTTCCTCACTTATATAATGAATCCTGTTGATACATTGATCAAGGTTGCATTAAATTTGTATAGCAACTTTGGAAGTATGACCATTTTATGATATTGGTTCTGCCTACGGGGGAGGTCATTTCATTTTCTGATGTCCTCTTCAACTTCATTTTTCAGAGCACTATATTTTTTGTTGTAGAAGTCTTTCACTTCCTTGCTTAGGTTAATTCTTAAGTATTTAATATTTCTTGATGTTATGTGAATGGTATTGTTTTCTCTACTTCTTTCTTGATGAGTTCATTAATAATGTACAGGAGCACTATTGATTTTTGTGCATTGATTTTGTATACTGCTATATTGCTGAATTTGATTATTTATTCTAAGAGTCTTTTGGTGGAAAATTTGGGCCTTATGTAGGGAAAGCATCAGCCATCTGCAAATAATGACACTTTAACTTCTTCCTTTTCTATATGTATCACGTTTTTTCTTTCTCTTGTCTGATTGATCTGGCTAATATTTTGAGTGCTATAATGAATATCAGCGGTGACATGGGGCATCCTTATCATTTTCCTGATTTTAGAGAAAACTTTTAAGTCTTTCCCCATTTAATATGTTGTTGGCAATAGGTTTTCATAAATTTCTTTTATCAAATTGAGGTAAGGTCTTTCTGTATCTATTTTCAATGAACCAATGTTGCATTTGGTCAAAAGCCTTTTCTGCATCTATTAATATGATCCTTTGATTTTTGTCCTTCTATTTATGTGATGGATTTCATTTATTAATTTGAAAGTGCTAACCCTTCTTGCATCTCTGGGATGAACAAAAAACCCAATTCCCTCAAAAAATAATGAAAAAAAGACAAAAATGAGTCCAGAAAGTTCCTTCATGTTTCACAATGAGTGGTTTCTTTCCAGAGTCTGCAGTTTTGGAATCCAGCATATGTAAGATACTGAGTCACTGCTAAGACCTATTTTGTTAACACACTGATTTTTATCGTGTGTAGATGCTGAATTCTGCTACACCTTTCTTGCTGAGTGTTGTCAGGCAATAATTTCCACCTTTCTTGTAGTCTCTCTAGCCACTCCCAGTTTCTGTGTCCCGCTGTGTACCCCAAATTATGGTTTTTTTCTGCCTAGCTCTGTAGCCTGTGGACTTCTGAGGTGCCCCTGCCTGGACTGCAGAGGCCTCACTGTCTGTGTACCCACACTGTGTCAGCCCTTCAGGTGAAGGCCTATCTGTTCATGATGGTAAAGGGGAAAACAAATCCCAGTGAGTTCTGTGCTGGATGTAGGCAGCGGGGCTGGGGTGCAGGCGTACCCCTGATGTGATGCCATTATTTTCATACCCAACCCCTCGGAAAGCCACACTGGATTAGTCCCCTCGCCCTGGAGGGGGGTACCCCCTCTGTCCCTCCAGGCCTGAGCTTAAACTTGCTGTCACAGTCGCCGTCTCTTGTGGCCTTCTCTTTCTCTCTCTCTGTCTCTCTCTGTCTCTCTCTCTATCTCTCTCTCTCTGTCACACACACACACACACACACACACACACACACACACATGCTCCTAATCATGGTAGGAAAGATACTCTGAAGTGTAATTCTTCTGTAGCTGTTCTGTAGCTCAGTTTTAGACAATTAATCCCTTCCCAAAGGGCTCCTGATTAAACCTCCCTAAATGTGGCAGGTGCTGCTCTGGATTTCTTCTGCAACTCTGGCCTGCTGTGAGAAAGAGTCACTTTCAGACTAAAACCCCACACTGGTTTTGGAGTTTACAAAACAGTGCACTTTGCTTTAAGCAAACCCTGCCTTCCCTGCCTTAAATATGTCAGCACAGACAGCTCCCCCACCCCAAAAAACACTGGGGTAAAATTTCCAAACTACTTTGTTTTTCTCCGTGTTGTGCTCCATTCTCCAGCTTTTATGTAGTTCTGAGTTTTCCTGCCAGCTCCCACCCAATTCCTGGAGAAATTCCTGGTTCTATTTCTCTCCACCAAGTTATTTTCCAGGTTCTGTATCTCAATTCCGAGTCCTGCCATTTTTAGTCCTTCAATATTGAATGTATTAAAAGTGTAAAAACTCCAACTTCCTTAAGGTCTTGATCTCAGAGGTAAAAGAAGTATTTGACTTCATTCAAGGTATACTTGTAACAGTGGATTTCAAAGTATTTGTAAGTCTCTGAAGATTATTAACTTACCATAATTACTTTGCTTATATTTTTCCTAATAATTCAATATGTAAGTTATGAAAAACAAATCCCCTATAATAAAACTATAATTTATTGTTCTTTTGATATTAACCCTTGCCAAATGAAAATTGTGATCCTCTTACACACACTATTTTAGACAGTTAATAGATGCTATCACTATTTGCTGCCAACACTGGTGAAAGTTGTAGTTTGTTTTTTGCCTGTGACTGCCATATTCAAATATAATTTGAAATAAATAAATCCTACCATCCCCATGCTCCTACTTAGAACAGAAGTACCTCCGATTGTGATTTAACTGATGAGAGAACAGAGAATAGGAATATGTTTATTGTTTACCCAGCATTAATGGCTTTCAACCCTATAATAGCATGTGTGTATATTCAGGACACAGTGTGTGAGTCACTCTGTGTCTTGTATACTTTCTGAAGTAAGAGATAGTCACAGCACTCTGCTAAGCATGGTGAATCTTCATTTAGACCTGCTGTTTTAAGAGGGTAAGAGGACAAATCTACATAGATGATTATGAACTTCAAAAATGAGATTTAAAACAATTCCTAGAGGCTCTTGCTTGTTGCTTTTGCTGTCTTCTGCAGCTGTGAATGGTTTTCCCCTCTGCCTGTGCCACCCTGCCTTGGCTGATTATGGTCTGAACCCTCTATAAACTGTGAGCTAAATAAACCTTTCCTCTTTATTTATTTATTATTATTTTTTTTTTACCTTTCCTCTTTAAAAAGAAAAAAAAAACTCTATTCCTAGAAACTTAGACTTCTTCAGAGCAATAGCTTCTGAATGAGGACCCATTCAAACCAGTTCCTCATATAATGTTACCAAACTGGTATGGCTGTGCAGAATATTATGTGGCAGAATTATTTGGTACAGGTAAATACAGAAACTATGGTTGGCTCTCTGCAAACAAATGTACAAATATAGCAGTAATCTCTGTTGGAGGTTTCAAAGCAGTGCTTGTGACCCCAAATCAGTACTCACACACTTTAGTTTGTTTTACCCCTACTGGATTTAAAATATTTTACTTAAAATTCTGTATCTCAGAAGTACGATTTTTCATAATAATAATAATGAGAGAACTAAGTTATAGTCCCCTTTGGTCAATGATGGACTCTTTTAGTTCGTTGATTCATGGACTTATTCCCTTAGTTAAGGCCTCATGTCTGACAGTATTTGTAATGATGACCTGTGAGCTACACAATGCACTTAAACTCTAGTACAAAGAGTGAAAGTTTTTGACATCCACTGTTTTGTCTTAGTGATTTCAGCAGATAGATGGACTTAAGATTTGTTTAACAAATGAAAAAATAATTTTTAAAGATCTTTACTGTTATGCTCCCCTTCCTATACTGTAACTGGGCCCAAGAAGAATGATTCTCCTCTATACTGTGGGATACATGAAATCCAAGAGCTTGACGTGTCCGCATAGCTGAAGTATAGAAGCAGCATAGGCTGTGATCCTGGGTTCTTTGCTCTGTGGGAATGTCTGAAAATGCTACAGATGTTTTCTTAACAGCATTTTTTTCTAAAAATGAACCATAATATTACTTACGAGGATACATTAACTAATATCATCCAAGGTGAATTTTTTACTGCAGGAACTCTATATGGCATTTGAATACTTCTTAAATTTTTCCAGTGGCATATTCTTCTTTAAATGTCAAGCCTTTACACTGAAAGATATATTGCTGGAGATCTTCAATTTTTACTCTTCTTGTATCATACCATAGTATATCAGAAAGATGCTGTGGATGCATCATTAGTCATTAAACTTTGTTTTTATTTTTTCCAGTGTGATTTAATTCACATAGTCAAATTTTTTATTTAAGTTTCTGAAACTCCTAAGGCTTCTCATTTTATCTTAGTTATTCTTCGTAAAGAAGAGGGGGCTTTGGTTCACAATTTTTGAGGCTCAGGAGCAGGGTACTGGTTTCTGGTCTAGGGAAGTTCTCATGGCTGATGGCATCATAATGGCAGAGCTTGTGGAAGAGATCCCATGGGAAAACAGGAAGCAAAAGAATGGAGAGTGCCAAATCCGTTGTCCTCACAGTGAGCTGCTCTTGGCACAGCTATGCTGCTCTGCAAAAGGACCGCACTGCTTTCCAAGAGTAGAACCCCAGGTCCTCACTACTTTCCCAGCTCTAAAGTATTCTACCTCATGCTGCCGCGAGGCGGCCAACCTTCCAACGCATAAAACTTTCTGGAACACACTCAGATCATATCTAAACCATCAAAATACTGATGTCAACTGAAACCAGTGGGCTCCTCATTTGAAGGGAATGTTCAGAGATCTTTCTCCTTTACCCCTTTCAGCTATGAAAGGAGATAATTCACTGTGTGTCCATACTTTATGAAAGAGAAAAATGGATGTGCATTGGATATTTCATTATTTTATTGTTAGATAAGCTTAATTTTAAAAAGGACTTTATCAACTTTGGGGTTTATATCCTTAATTTATTACAAAATCTTTTGACACCGATGGTGTCGCTGTCACCATGATGTTTCTGTGAGCATCTTTAAAGTTAGACGTCGAGGTAGGAAAGGCAAATCTCTATCCAGCATATGTGTTTATCTTAGACATGAGTTGTTGCCTCTTCAGAATAGGAAGGGTCTGATGTAATCGCAAAGCTGCCAACTGCTTATTCTGCCACGTCCCCTGCTGTTGTCCCTGCATCATGCTTCATCTTCCTAGCCCCCACTCTGTTGTGATCAAGAACTCACAAACTATAGGCTCATGCATATTCTTCTTGCTCCTCTGCATACATGCGAGCTATGTCTGGACTTAATTTAGAGCTTTGTCTAGTCAGATCTTTATGTCGGTCTTTATGCTAGTATCCAGTTTTATAGTTTTCAGAGATAGAAACAGCGTGCTCTAGAGTGCATGCCTTAGGCGCACCACCACTGTACTGTGCCGACGTACTGCAGCAGGCCTCTAGCTATGTCTTGAGTTCAAGTATTATGGTGCCTTGACTTTGTTCTTTTTGCTCAGCTTTGCTTTATTTATTTGGTTCTATATAAATTTCAGGATTGGTTTTTCTAGTTTTGTGAAGAAGCACTAGTAATTTGTGGGAGACTACTGAATCTGTTAATTGCTCTTAGGAGTGAAGGACATATTTGTACAGTAAATACCCCACCAGTCCCTCTCTGGAACAGCTTCTGGGGACATTCAGAAGTCCTTTCCACTGGTTTATATAGTCTGTTGTTAAGACTCAACTGTATTTTTGTTTGACTCATTTAGTTACTCAAGTCTAACATTTGTTTTACTTTTCTTGATAATTTCTATCACTTTGCTGGATTTCTCACTTATACCATGAATTGTTCTAATTTTATGAAACACTCTATACCCTATTATAGCCTATTGAGTCTGCTTAGTCACATTACCTGTATTTTAAATTCTTTACTGGCTATTTCATCAATAACCTTATTTTGGGGGTCAGTTGCTAGGGAGATATTATATTCCTTTAGAAACAGCATGTTACCTTATTTTTTCATACTCATTTCCCTTCAGTGATATTTCTCCATCTGTCAAATAAGTTGTCTTTACCAGTTCTATACAGTGGCTTTCATAGTATAAGCCTTTCTCCTGAAGAATTTGTCCTGGGGCAATGATGGGAAACCTTCTAGAGCTTTCAGTGATAGAAACAGCCAACTGTGGCACATGGCCGAAAGTTTACCACCACTATACTAAGGTAGTGGTTCATTAGGCTCCATCAACTTGGTTCCCAGTTGAGCACCACAGTGCAGTCTATAGCTTTCTTCAGCTGTAATTGATAGCTTTGGTCAGCTGCATGCCAGGCTCAGAGAGCCTATTCAACTCTTTGAGCTGTGTGTGGGTGGAGGCACTTTAAAAGCCCAGGGAGGGCTGGGCATGGTGGAGCACGCCTGTAATCCTAGTACGCCGGAGGCAGAGTCGGATGATTGCCGTGAGTTTGAGGCCAGTCTGGGCTACATAGTTAAGGTCAGGCTGAATTACATAGCTAGACTCTGTCTCCAGAAAAATATTTTAAAAGAAAATAATGCAGGCAGAAACAGTTTATACAGCAGTACAATGGAGCAGTAACTCTGTAGCTACTCCCATAGCAGCAGCACCAAGGACATGAAGAGTACAGCATGTGCTCCTAGGGCAGTAGCAGAAAAGCATTTAGAGTTTGCATGATACAAACAGCCCGTTATGGCAGATATGCCATAGATTCACCACCACTGCCCTAAGTTTTGTAACACCACTAGTAGAGAGTCTTCTAGCAGTACCAGTAATGCCTTTGCTGTGGTCCCTTGTGGATGTGTCCTTACATGACTTCAGGGATGGCACTGAGGTGTGGACCACAGTACACACATCCTCAGGCCCTGCCGCAGTCAAGTGGGAGGTACATCTTCAGGTGCATTCCCACAGCAGCTGGGACAATGGCAGGCATCATGGAGCATGGGAATCTCTTGCTCCAGCTCAGTAGTGTCACATGTTGATAATAAGCAGTAGTATATACCAGAGCTAGTATACTAGTGGTGGCCAGCATTGGTGGTAAAGAGTGATATAGAGCCCAGGAATATCAGCTTCAGGGCGCAGTAGTAGCATGTGGCAGATAAACTGATTATGTGGTGAAAGTACCAGCCGCAGGTCCCAGGGGACAAGTATCTTGGCTTCCTGGGTCTTAGGATGTGTCTTGGTTACTTTTTTCTCATTGCTGAGACAAAATATCCAAAGCCCAAAGTTAAGGAAGGAAAGGTTTATTTAGCTTACAATTTGGGGAGGTTTCAGTCCATACTTGGTTGGTTCTGAGGCAGAGTGGCACATGGCAGAAGGAAAATGTTCATGGCAGCAGAGCACAGCAAGAACAACCAGCAAAAGGGAGGAATGGCAAAAAGCAGCCTCTTTTCTTCCCTTACATTGTAAACAGCCTGCCCCCACCCAGGGGGTATGTAGCACTCACACAGCCTCCCTGCCCTCCTCTTCCACAGGATCAGAATGTAAACAAAGTTAAGCATGCTGGCTTCCCGCTGAGTCACTCAGCCAAACCTCTAGACTCACCAAGTTCACACAATGTATCAACCATAACATTCCACCTCTTGTGAACTTGGCAACCAGACACACTTCTTTAGACCAGTTTTCAGATATAAAGACATGATATTACATTGGAACCATAACATTTTACCCCCTAAAGACTCATATACATACATCCCTTTATGTAAAAGGCATTTAGTCCATCTGCAAGAGTTGCCAAAGTCCTAACAGTTTTAGCATTGCTGAAAAGTCTGAGTCCCAAGTCTCCTCCAAGATACAAGGCCAACTCTTTAGTTACAAGCCCCCATACAAATGAAAAGTTAAACACTTCCAACATTTAATGGCACAAAATATATATTATCATTCCAAAAGGTACCAACAGGGGAATATAGAGCATTGGGACCAAAGCAAGTCCAAAATCCAGCAGGGCTGACATTGTGTTCTGTAATTTCACATCCAGCATCTGAAGCAACTTGTAGCACATCGTGAGCTCCAAAGGTCTTACATGAGTCCACCAGTATGGCACTTCTGGTGGCTACAGCCTCCACAGCTTCTCTCTTAGGCCTGCTTTGCTCCCGCTTGCAGCTTTCCTCAGATGATCCACGGTCCTGTCTTTTCTAAACTTCTGAGGTCTCCAGGGCACCTTTTGCTTCACACTCACAGCCTCACATATTGCCCTCTCCGGGGCACACTGCCTGGGCTTGCAGGCCTTCTGAAATCTGGGTAGAAGCCTCTTTAACCTCAGAACTCTTGCATTCTCCATACACCTAAAGCCAGGGCTATGTGGATGATGCCAAGGTTTGCTGCCACCTGGACCAGTAGCCAAACTTTCCTCTCTCTTGGCTATAGGGGTCAAGTGCCTGGATCCCTGGGCACACTGAATCCAGTGTTAACGAACAAATTCTCTATGCTGCCTCCAGTCTGGAACCTGGTGCAGCTACTGCTGCCATTCTGGAACATGGGATGCCTTGGCTTCCATCTCAAGGCAAGATCATTCACCTTTTCAGTTTTGAGACTGCAAAGGGTGGAGACTTGCTTCTTGTTATGCCCTCAGGCCATCTTTTCCATTTTCTTCCTCCTTCTCAGCAACAGAGATCTCCTCAGCCTTATCTTTGCAATCCACAGCTTTACTGGAGCTTCCTTTCTGTCCAAACTCACATTTTATTTTATTTTCTTATTTTTATTTTTACTTTTTTATTTTAAAAATAAAAGCACAAAAACATTATTAACAGACACAAATTAGCATAAAAAATAGTACAATCAAAACTGATCTACAGACAAGGTGACATGGACTGAACAGTGGTTGTTGCTTTACCTATTGATATCTTCGAAGTGTATATATATGAACCCAGATACAGACATGCAAAATTGGTCAGACAATTAATCCTCTCAACAACAGAAAAACACAAAAAACAAAAAACTAAAGACAAAAGACAGAAAAGAAAACCACTAATAATGGCTGCTTTGCATATTGATATCTTCGAAGTGTGTGTTCAGGATAACACATACAGACATACAAGATTGATCAAATAACCCGTCATCAATTATTCCTTAGCATTAAGTGATATAACATAAGAGTAGAACCATGTTAGCCCTCCTGCATATATGTATATTCATATATACATACATACATTTTTGTCTCTTTCTTTTCTCCTTTCCCTCGTCCCATCTGTTCTTTGTTTTTGAACAGATTTCCTCCATGTCTCTTAGTTTATATTCCCA
Source organism: Dinomys branickii (assembly GCA_004027595.1). NCBI lineage: Eukaryota > Metazoa > Chordata > Mammalia > Rodentia > Dinomyidae > Dinomys > Dinomys branickii. The sequence goes on along the minus strand of PVLD010015203.1, from coordinate 267 downwards.
CCCTCAGGTTCTTACACCAGTGATACAATACATTGCCTGCACATGTACCGCTGATTTATTTCACTTACGAGTATGAACTCCAGTTTTGACCACTTGCCTACAAAGTCCCCAAAACTGTCTTTCTTTATAGCTGAATAATATTCCATTATATAAAAATGCCACAATTTTTTAATCCAGTCTTCTGTGGATGGACACTTGGGTTGCTTCCACATTTTAGCTATTACAAATTGTGCTGCTATAAACATGGGTGCACATATATCAGAGTGA
>PVLD010015202.1:0-49479 GCA_004027595.1 Dinomys branickii | reverse complement strand
TTGATGTATGCCTGTTTTCTTTCTTGTCTTTGGATTTTTGGTTCTTGTGTTTTCTTTTTTTTTTTTTTTTTTCTGTTGTTGAGAGGATCAACTGTCTGACTAAATTTGCATGTCTGTATATGGGTCCATACATCTACAATTCGAAGATATCAATGGATAAAACAACAACTACTGTTGAGACCATATCACCTTGTCTATATATTAGTTGTGATTGTACTATTTTCTATGATAATAGGTGTCTGTTTGTCAATATGTTTTTGTACTATTATGTTTCTAAAATAAAAAAAAAAAAAAAAAAAAAAAAAGAACTGCAGCCATCCTCAGTGTTAGTGAGGTCCCAAGCTCCTCTGATGGTAACAGCCAAGTTTGTATCACGAAAACCAGCACAACAAGCTTCTACAGGAGAATCAAGAGCACACCATCTTTCCCTCTAGTTCTATTTTTATGTTGTTGGCAACAATCTTCAGGTGGGTCCTTCCCATCCAGGACTGTGCTGATTCAGTTCAGCTGGGCGTTACAAGTTGCCCACCAGTTGTCAGTCCACCACAGCCACCAAGGATTATTAGAGCAAGGTTCTCCATACCCCAGTCCGTGGTCTGTTAGGAACCAGTTGCACAGAGAGGTAAGCAGTGGGCAAGCGAACACAGCTTCATCTGTGTTTATGGCTGATCTCCATCCCTTGCATCGATACCTGGACTTCGCCTCCTGTTAGATCAGCTGCAAGATTAGACTGTCACAGGAGTGTAACCATACTGTAAACTGTTCTTGCTAGGGATCTAGGCTGCATATTCCTTTGAATCATGCCCAAACCATCTGCTCCACTACCCCCACCAGTGATAAAATTGTCCTCCATGAAACAGGTCTCTGGGGCCGAAAAGGTTGAAGAATGCTGTCTTACAGGACTGAGCCTACTATCGGAGGAAAGGTAACCACAGAAGAAAAACTTGGCAAGATAGATATCAAAGAGAGTTTACTTCAGCTTCCCAATCCACTTCTGGGGGTCTGGAGATATTTAGGAAGTTCAACAAATGAAACTTCTTAGCCTTCTACCCTTAAGGTACCACTGGAATGAAAAAAAATAAGGTCATATTCTCGGTAGAAAAATGATATCTTGCATCATCTGTTGCTTCTTGCCTTCATGTAAATAAAATCAGGTTGACATATTAAAAGTCCTGAAGGCCTTCACCCTGGACATTAACTCTTTGGCCCAGATGCTCTAACAAAACCCTGTTATCAGAGGTCACTCTTACATTCACAAAATTGCAATCCTTAAGACTGGAGGAAAATAATTTCCTTTTCATGTGATATCAAGTTAAAAGTTGAGATCTCTGTTGCCATGGAGATGAGATTTCTCTGGCAGTAGTAAGCCTTTCCTTGGCAGATGAAATTAGTACTGTAATCAATAAGAAAGCACTATTTCATTTTCTACATTCCTCTTGGGGTACAGGATTTCAAACCAAAACCTTATAGCACTATTTTTATGGGCCCCAAATGTCTATATATAGAAATTTCCTCTGTGAAATATTTGCATACTCAATAAAAATGCCAATCTATGCCCTCTCTATTTTAGCTGAAGGATCCACTAAACATTTAAGTGCATAAGCCAAAACACCACATATATGTAAAACAGCCCTTGTCCTGCTGATTCTGGATCAACATTTCTCTACTTTCTTTTCAAGGTGCTAAGATTGAACTCAGGGCCCAGTGGAAGGAAAACATTTTACCCCTTGCTATATCCCCAACCCTCTAAATAGCTTCTAACTCTAAATCTCCTCAGGCTGAGCTTTCCTTACACCATCAACTTTGGGATAAGGCACAGGAAGTAAGTAAACCTCTTCAGAACAATGAGTCTCAAATCTTTGTCAAGTAAAGTTGTGTTACTAGACATCCTGGTGATAATTCTACTGTAATTAAGATAAAAACTCTCTGCCTTTTTCTTTTGATCATTTAGTCATCTTCTGGCCACCTGAAAGCCCTAGCCTAGATTGTCATAGGCGTGCATCTCTCTCCTTCCCCATATAGGAACAGCTTGTTAAGAGTTCAAATCCAGCAAAGATTTTTGCAATATGATGGATGAATGGATGACGTCTCCTCGTGTTGCTCATGCATAAATGCTGAACAGTCAGCATGTACTTCCTGAAGAATTCTACTTAAAACCATGACAATTGAAGTAGGATCTGTATTCCTACATTTACCCTTGACAACAGGGAAGTGTTTTCTATGTGTAAGTGCCATGTCCTTCCAGGAAAAAAGAAAATGGGATAAAAAAGAACACAGAGCTGTTCCTAAACCCTCAAATTAAATGCCATGGAGAAATCACAGGTAATCTATCCTAGGATGAGGACTGCACATACTGTTACTGGTCACAAAAGAAAAGGAGTGAATACCACAGGTTCATCAAACCCATTTCTTCCTTCTTTAGGTCACAGAGCTAAACTACACATCCAAAGCCCTCATATGACTGAGCTCTAGTCATTGGCCTGGAATATTACCTTTCCCTATCCCACATGGTTCTCTACAACCTTTACCTCCTACATAGACACAGAGGATCTAGCAAAGGAATGCTAAGTTTCAGAAGATGGCAGACCTACCTTATATATGAATTCTGAGGTCCTAAATGACTATGGTACAGAATTCACTTCCAACTTGGATCCTGCCACTATGCACTTGCCCAGGAGGTGAATGGTAAGTTCATTATTACATCAAACCACTAAGATTTTGTCTTTTTTGTTAAGGGAACTAGCATTACCTACTCTGATTAAAATAAGAAACTAACTAGATATGGAAATATTGTTCCTTTCAGGAGCTCAGTGTACTTCAGGAAGTCAAACAGGTCCTGAACTAAGCCTATTTCATTTTAGGAATTTGGAACAACTCTTGGCAGATAGATGATGTTTATTAATGCTGTGGGTTCAAGAACCAGGAAACAATATTCTTGAGAGTACAAATGTGGAATGTGTGGCCAAAAGCATAAATAAAAGTTCTCCCCATTTACTTCCCCAAATGTTTCATTCCTATTAAAAAAGGAACAAAATAAATGACCTGACATACCATGTCTGAAAGCTGGAATCCACAAATGTCATTTTGGGGTAGGGTGGGGGAGGACAAAGGAAGGAGAAAGGAAGAAAAGTGTCCCATCTCTTTCAAATTATTCACTCAAATTTATACAGGATTATCCTACTCCAACACCCCTTCTCATTTTGCAAATACGCAGTATGCAGGCTTATTTGGTTTGATGGGTAAGGTCTGCAAGAAAATTACATGTCAGGGCTGCTTGGCTTATTGGTTGTTCTCTACGAATTCCCTTTTTAATTCAGCTTTGAATAATAACATTCCTTAGTGTCAATGTGACAAATCAGCCTCAGTCTTACTGGGGTGTGAGAATTGAGACAAGAACTGAGGACTAGCTGTGGTTCTTATCCTAACAGGACAGAAATAGAGAATTCAGTTTAATGACAGTCTGGCAAAGAAGTGGCACATAAGGGTGAATGAATATATATATGCCCTATTGAATACTAGTTTCTCTTTTTTCCTTTTTCAGCAAGTGGCACTCTGATATATATAAAGTCTAAAATAAGTCAGGAAAGAGGATTGGAAATAGGAAGCCAGCATGGCTTGATCTAGGTTCTGCTAGATCACATTCAAGACCACTCCTTATATTAATGAGGCAGTGACAGCCTTACAATCTAGGGCCCATAATTTCTACTCCCTACCTTTCAACCTTGCAGGAACTCTGTGTAATGCCATTCTATTTATAACTTCCTGCCTAAGATGTCTAAATACTGGAGTTGGTAGTGGTGGGTGGGTGATTGTGAAGATTGAGTTTAGATGGATACAAAGATTTTAATCTTTTAACCCTCCATTCATACATATTAAAACGTAACAAAGAGTTGAAAGAACAGTCCTTGTGCATATGTGAATCATTACTCTAGGCTCTTACAGATAAAACTGTAGTCTATGTTATCTGCATATCCAGGGCACAAATATGCATATGGACTCAAAATTCTTTCCCAGTAGAATAGAAGTACGCTATAACTATGAAGGGCTTAAAATAAAATATAGCACAAGCTCTACACATTAAAATTTTAGAAGACAGGCCCAGAAAGGATAAGTGACTTGCCCAAGGTCTGGTTCTCTGGTATGACTGACAGATTTGATATGACAGAATGTACACATTCACATATTCACACACAAACAGAGGGAGAGCAGAAATGAATATAGTAACTTACATGCTGAAGCTCAGATGCCTGGAGGCAGTATGATATTTAAAAGATATCCTTAAAGCATGTATCATGCAGTGAAATTATTCTTAAAGATTTGAAATTTAGGATTAGAAAACTTTTGCCAAGGTTTTATCAAAAGCAAATTTGGATTGGGAAGACTTACTTCCTTATATGCTCTTTCCAGGGACAACTGCACAAATCAATGGAGAACACATTTCTCAGAGATTTGTCAAAATATGCTCCCAACTGACATTTCTGTCTCTACTTACAAAATGTAATGGGCTACATTTTAAACTGGATTTTGATATGTAAGCCTTTTCAGGATATTAAACATAGACCCCAGCACAGTGATTGATGCTATGACTTCTACAATCATTTTGCACTACATAGCTTTATGGGCAGAGTTCAGAGCTATTAGGACAGTAAGGAATAAATTACAAACTGTGTTTATAATAAGAACAGAAATACTAACATCAGTTCAAATAGTTTCAAGGAGGGTCACCAACCTCTGTTCTCCAATACCTGGGAAGTAAAATTCAAGAATGTGTCACAGATGGCATTGATACTGTGAAGTCACCCTTAACAGCTCCTAATGAAGTGAACTGTGTTGTCTCTACAGGAAGTAATATCGAAATGAAGTAAACAAATGAAAAAAGGGGTTATTTCCCTTGGTCACCCAACCTGGAGAGGATGTCTACTCTGTTCTAGGGACTGATTAGAAGTGCAGGAGCCACAGTTCTTTGGCCAAAGGCAGAGAAGCCAGCTGCTCATTACTGGGTGAGTATTCTCCTACAGCTGGATAATTCAAAGACCACCAGTCAAGTTCTACCCTCTCTGTACCTACTGTCCATAGTCAGGAGTTTTCTGTAAGATTTTGGGTTCAGCAAACCAATGGGTACACATATATAGGCAGAATGCCAAGGGAGAGCTTACCAAGAGATGGCCACAAGTGAAGGTAGGATAAGAGCAAGACAGAAATGTAATAAACTGAAAACACCCACATGTCCATTCAGTGGAGAAATCAGTTTCTAGGTTGGATTCCAGTCAGGAAGTTAGTTTTTCCCACCCAAAGTAGCCTCAACCTTTCCTGCTTAGTGTATAGTCAGTACAGAGGAGTAACTGTACTAAAAGAGACACAGATTAGATAAATGTAGACAAAACCAGAGAAACACAGCCAAGTCAAACCTGGGTTAAGTAGCAGAGTAAACTGCTGTTATTCTGGAGAATTTGTGGCAGGAAGCAAATTCTTTACAAATATAGCAGCGAAGATCATATTTTGATGACCTTCTGGGGGGTGCAAAAGTAGAAACTAGCATAAACTCCACATGGCGAATTCATGCTTATCCCTATATATTCATGGTTTGGTTAATTTATTACAGAGTAAATGTGAAGGATTTGCAAAATTAACCAACTAAATGCAATTTTTAAAATGTTATTTATAACTTGATATTCCTTTGAATCTCTCCTTTGCTGTTAGAAAATACACTATTTATTAACATTCTTAACCCAACGTTTATTTAACCAACGTGCTAAACTAACCAGTACCTCCTACTACATCATTCTGACTGCCCTTGTATACTGTAAAAGATTTCTTCCTAGGATGTCTCTACATTGTCTGCTTTCAAGAGTCAGTTTTGTCTCCAAATATGTTTATATCCATTTTATACCCATATGTTTACATCATTTTAATTACAGAATATAGTTAAGTATATGTTCTGCAAAACGAGAAAAAAAAGACTGACAGGAAATGATTGTCTATATAGACTTAAATAAGCTAAGTTTCTTTTGGCAACACTTCAGTTAGGTGTCAAAGCAACTGTAAATTTTTTAAAGATAGAAATTTAAGATTCTACATGTAAATTTCTTTGGAAGTATCTCAAAGAATTCTTGACACAGCAAAGAAAAATAGAACTAGAAATTGTAGCTAATGTATTAGAGGGGTGATTTATGCAAAAAATAAGAAGCGGAACTTTAATTGGAAGATCAATATACAAAGAAAAGGTCTTGGCCTTGCACTAAAAGATCACTAATGCACATTTACATTAAACTGAAATGAAATGTTAAGATATATTTATGCATAGAAATTATTTATGATTCTGTTTATAATCACTTTTTAAAAAATGGGTTCTGATTATATTTAAAGTAATAGCTTTTACTGTAACTAAATGTCCCTAGCTTAAAATTTATTCAATGAAATAATTTAAATAGTCACTTTAGAAAATGTTTAGACTCCTTGACAGCTTACCCCTCCCTATAATGGTGTCCAGGTCCTCGCACTGTCTGGTGGTGCATGGAGGAATCAAGCACTGTACCTATGCTTTTCATTTCTGCAGTCTGGGACCTACTGGTCTGGAGCAATATCCTTTTTTTCCTTGTCACCCAGTGGCTTTCTGGTCGCTGATGGTAAAATACCAGGCTGGCCCTTTCTTTCATTTGCAGCAATGTTCCCAGGTACACTGGTCATTTCCCCCTTGCAGGTTCAGCTCTTTTTCCACTCTAGCTGGTTGCAGATCTATGACATAGACCAATGGTCCACCCCAACATCTGTGTCTCTGCTGCTGCTCACTGGGCATCTCTGCTATGTGTTAACTGAGCTGCCTCACATTGGCTGGGCGGGGTGTGTTCTGCCCTGTGCCCTTACCTACTTCCCAGTCCCAGCAGGAGTGAGGGTGGAATCCTTCACCTGCAGAGTTTCCTGGAGTCCTCGGTCTCTAACACCAAAGCTCACAGAAAACTGTGGTGATGTCCCTTGTGCCCACTTCTGTTTCTCATGCTTCTGTTTTCAACTTTTGCTGTATTTTCCCCAAGACACATGCAGACCTTTCTTTTATATCTCTTAGAGCATATTGTCTTTTTTCCTGATACTAATATTCCTAACTGAAGGAGAAGCTGTGACTCAGGTCCTCCAGGCTGTGTTCTCTACACCTAACGAGCAGACAAAGGAATTTAAGGGCAAGGAGTCCACTGTGCACTAGGAATGATGTGCCTTAGGAATAAGACAAGATTTTAAGGCAAACAGATGGGTGTGGAATATTTAATATCCCTATTTTCATTTATGTATCCACTTACCATTCTAGAGTAAGGCTTCAAACATTCCAAATGAATGCTTTTGTCATTATTATGAAGTCTTCTCTACCTCCTGTTCAAGATTAACATTTGCTACTATTGGACAGTACATCACTGTCTGGGCTAGACTGTACAGTGATGCTGGTGCCAGAGAAGACAAAACCAAGTCATGCACATCTCTATCAGAAGTACCATCTTCTCAAAATACATTCTAGTCTGGGTGCTATTACACCAAAAGGCATCTTTCTTGCTTTTAGAAAGTTCACTGAACAGACAGGTGATTCTACCACACCTCTACCTCGGCCCCATGTTCCTAGGAGAAGGAAAGAATAAGGCGTGCTGGCTGCAGCATTTTCTCCAGCACAGGATAGACAAATAAACATATAGAAATGTGCTGAAACTATAAAACTACTAAGACACAAAAGGAAAATGCCTTATCATGAAATATCAAGCAAGTGGATGTACAAATCTCGCCATGACAACACTATACCACTTGACGAACCTGGGATGCCCAGGATTCCCTTCTCATGTTTTGCTAATGCTTAGATGTGCCCAGTGAAAAATCCATACTGGAATCTCAGGTTGTTCTCTCCAAAGTTTGATGATCCTCAGCAGGTCTTTTAAAAAGCCTCCTCATGTTTACACTCAGAGAGGCTCTCTCGGGAGATACCACACTTACATATTTTCCTAGATAAAGGCAAAATTTCATTCTTTCTATTCTGTTTGGTACTATCAGTCCTGAAGGGGAAAGTTAACCTTCCCTGTCCTCAGTACAGTGCAGTTAATGGATGTACCACTGGGAAGAAAGGATTCTGCTTCTACTGACCGAAACAAAAAGCCAGCATGCAGAAATCATTACACACTGACATATTCGACAGGTAAACGGCAACTTGGCGGCAGGTCAAGCCAGGGGATTGGCTCAGACAGAGTAAAATCTGTAAAGTTGACTTTTGGATGGGGGAAATTTGGAATTTAATGGCAAAGTCTACTGCTAAAGGCCCAGTGTGGCTTAAAATATCTAACTCAATGCTCTGGGAAAATAACCATCCTGGAACACAGCGGTAGTTTGGTTTATGATTTTAATTTATGATTTTGAGGAGGATGGCAGGTTTGTGTTTGTGTGGGGAAGATGGCCATAGTTGTGTTTGTCACCTAATGTAGAATTTGCAAACAGAAGCAAAATTTTGCCAAATGTTTTTTTGAGAAATGAGTTACTTGCAAATAGAAGTGTCCATGAGTTGAAGTATCACTGCATTTAGATTCTGTTTCAATATTAGTCATTTACTTTTTCAGAGCCTGACACATAAAAGCTGAAGTTTAATTTTGAACACTGTTAAGCTACTTAGTAACCATGTCCATGTCAGAATTAACTTGAAGTTGACTGACTGGTTAATCTCTTCTCCAATTACAAAGTCTAAGCTTAACAGAGTGATAATGAATAACCTCCTTTCCTCTGTATAACCCAGATTTATGCTTCTGGATTCAGTCTGCTGAACTTAATATTCTTGGATCATAATCACTTTTTCCTATTTTTAAAAAATTCCTCTATGTTCCATTTAAATGTGCCCGAAAATGTTTCCTTATAATGGGATCTCTTCATAAGGGGGCAAGCAGAGTGTGGGCCAAGGCTGAAGGCAACTTCAGAGATGAAGAAGAGACCCCAAACATTTTGTAGGATTTTAGAATTTATGTGGATTTTTTTCCTTACAAGGCACAGAACTGAAGAAGGACACTGTCAACCGAAAGAAATTAAACACAATTTCCTGTATAAAAGCAAAGTTCACAGCAGCCACAGTAGGACTGCAGCCCTTGAATGACAGGTGTGAAGGCATTTCTCTCTTCTTATGATGGAGAAAAAGAAATTTGAAATGATGGGAACAGGTAAGGATTCTTCAGCTAGGGAGATTCTGTTAAACCCTTCCTGTCACCCAGCACCATCAACTTCACCTGACTGACAACATCCTGTACCAATAACTGGACTGATGACAGCTTTCCAGCACAGAAGTTACCTATTTTATCTATTCTGTCTTTATCTGAAGACAACTGAAAAAAACCTCATTAACTCTCCATAAAAACTAAAGAATAAATCAAGTGTCTTTTCGAGCACAGCTTTTTGAATAAAGCTGCTACAACAACACCATTTATTTCACATAAGATGATCATAGCACATTCATAATGAAAATCATTTTAAAAAAATCTACCTCGGGGCTTTACTTTCCTTTATTGCCAAACAGAACCTACCATGTCATTACTGTCAATTTCAATTGGTAATAATTGCTTAAATGCTGAACTTGTAAACAGTAAAGGTTTCATGATTTCTGTGATGACCAGTAGGGAAGGTACTGGTTGAGCACAACTGGAGGAAGATTGCCCAGCTTCAGTCCTACTTCTGTGATTCATAGCCTAAATGGCTTGGGGAAAATGATTTACTTCACTGTGCATCTGTTTTCTCATCTGTAAAGTGAGAAAATGGAGAAAACTATCTCATAGAGTTGTCATGAGAGTTAAATGCAAACAACTTGGAGCAGTGTCTGACATAAGCAAAGACTAGGTAGGTATTGACCATCATTGCCAAAGTCTGAATCTTTAGTAGCACAAGTATAGATATGCATAAATCACCAGAACTGTTCATACCAAAAGTAGTGAATGTGACACTAAGAGGAGGAAAATGGGGAAGCTCATGGTTCTCTACCAGGAAATCACACAAATCTAGCTGTTGGCATTTTTTTTTTAATTTAAAAAGTAAAAGAACAAAAATATGTTAACAGACAGCCACTTGCAAAGTAGCACAAGAATAGTACAATCAGAACTGAATTACAGACAAGGTGACAGGGAATTAACAAAGGTTGTTGTATTACATATTGATAACTTAGAAGTGTATACTCAGGAAAACAAATACAGACATGCAAGATTGATTAAACAACTAATCATTAACTGTTTCTTACAATAAAATGACATAAGTCAGTAGTACAACTATGTTAACTATCCTGCACATACATACATACATACATAATTATTCACTTCTTCCTTTTCTTGCCCCCCCATTCCAGATGCTTCCTACTTTTGAGCAGTTTCTTTTCATTTACACTGTTTATCATACCTCCTAGTTTATATTTATACTTTCAAGTTCCTACACCAGTGATACAATACACTGCTTACTTATGCATATCTGATTTATTTCACTTATGAGTATGGTCTCTAGTTGTGACCATTTGCCTATAAAAGCCTCAAGATTGTCTTTCTTTATACCTGAGTAATACTCCATTATATAAAAATGCCAGGTTTTGTTGAGTCCTCAGTGGATAGACATTTGGGTTGCTTCCACGATTTAGCTATTACAAATTGTGCTGCTATAAACATGGGTGCACATATATCATGGTGATATGATGTTTTCGTATCTTCTGGGAAAATATCCAAAAGGGGAATAGCTGGGTTGAATGGGACCTCTAGACCTAGTTTGCTGAGGAATCTCCAAATCGATCTCCACAGTGGTTTCACCAGTCCACATTCCCACCAACAGTGGAGAAGAGTTCCTATTTCTCCACAGCCCCACCAGCATTTTTTATTGGTTGATTTCTTAATGCTGGCCATTCTTACTGGGGTAAGATGAAATTTCAATATTGTTTTAATTTGCATTTTTCAATGACTAATGATGTTGAACATTTCCTTAAATATTTATTTGCCATTTGTATTTCTTTATCTGACAAGTGTGTATTCATCTCAGATGCCCATTTTAGGACTGGGTCTTTGAATCTGGGGAGGTTCATGTTTTTTAATTCTTTATGTGTTGTAGATCGAAGACCTTTGTGCAAGGGACAGCCAGCTAGAATTTTTCCCCATTTGTGGGTTTTCTTTTGACTCTGCTGGTGATTTCTTTAGATGTGCAAAAACTTTTCAGTAACATGAGGTCCCAGTTATTGATTCATTGAAGTGCCCCTTCCGGTTTGATTCTTGTTCATGAACTCTCTGCCTACTCCTATGTCTTCAAGATTTTTACCTACTTTCCCTTCTAATAGATTTAGTGTTTCTGTTTTAATATTGAGATCTATGATCAACTTTGACTTGAGTTTGGTGCATGGTGATAGACTTGGGTCTATTTTCAGTATTTGGCAAGTGTCAAGCCAATTTTCCAGCACCATTTATTAAAGAGGCTGTCTTTCTTCCAGTGAGCTTTTTTGGTCCCTTTGTCAAATATTAGGTGGCTGAGTGTGTAGTGGTTGTGTGTGCATTTTCCAGTCTGTTCCACTGATCCTCAGGTCTGTTTTTTAGCCAGTACTAGGTTGAGATTTTATTGCACTAGCTTTGTAGTATAATTTTCAGGTCAGGGATTGTGATTCCACCTGCCTTGTCTTTGTTGCCTGGGATTGCTTTTGCTATTCTGGGTTTCTTCTGGTGCCAGAAGAATTTAAGGAATGTTTTCTCTAGATGTTGAGGTATGCTAATGGTAGTTTAATGGGAATTACATTGAATCTGTACAACAATTTTGGTAGGATGGCCATTTTCACAACGTTGGTTCTTCCTATCCATGAGCAAGCAATATTTTTCCATTTCTTGAAATCCTCTTCAATCTCTTTTTAAGAGTACTATAGTTTTCACTGAATACATCTTTTACTTCTTTTATTAGATTGATTCCTAAATATTTCAATTTCTTGGATTCTATTGTGAAAGGTATGGTTTCCTTAATTTCTCTCTCAGTCTGTTTGTGTTTGTGTATAGGAATGCTATTGATTTTTGGGTGTTGACTTGTATCCAGATACACTGCTGAATTTGTCAATTAATTCAAGAAGTTTTCTTGTGGAGTGTTTGGGGTCTTCCATGTAAAGTATCATGTCATCTGCAAATAGTGATAGTTTTACTTTGTCGTTTCCTATTCTTATCCCTTTTATTTCACTCTCTTGTCTAACTGCTCTGGCTAATGCTTCCAGAACTATGTTGAACAGGAGTGGTGACACTGGACATCCTTGTCTTGATCCTGACTTTAAAGTGAAAGCTTTTAGTTTTTGTCCATTTAGTATGATGTTAGCTGTTGGTTTGTCATAGATGGCTTTGATCAGATTGAGGTGAATGCCATCTATTCCTATTTTCTCTAGGGTTTTTAATATGAATGCATATTGGACTTTTGTCAAAAGCTTTTTCCACATCTATTGAGATAATCGTGTGGTTTTTGTCTTTGGCTCTATTGATATGGTGTATTACATTAATTGATTTGCAAATATTGAACTATCCCTGCATTCCTGGAATGAATCTAACCTGGTTATGGTGTATAATTTTCTTTAGAATTCACTACATTCTATTTGCTAGTATTTTATTGAGTATCTTTGCATTTATGTTCATTAGGGAGATTGGTCTACAGTTCTCTTTCGTGGTTGGGTCTTTCTCAGGTTTTGGAATTAGTATAATAGTTGCCTCCAGAAATGATTTAGGGAGAATTGCTTTCTTTTCAATTTCATTGAAGAGTTTGAGGAGTGCTGGCATTAAATCTTCTCTGAATATTTTATAGAATTCTGCTGTGAATCCATCAGGGCCTGGGCTTTCTTTTGTTGGTAAGTTTTTAATGACATTTTCATTCTTATTAATTGATATTGGGCTGTTCAGGATTTTTATATCTTCCTGATTCAACTTTGATAACTTGTACATTTCTAGGAATCTGCCCATTTTTTCTGAGTTTTCTATCCTATGGGAGTAAAGATTTTCAAAGTAGGAATTACTGATCTTTTGAATTTCTGTAGGATCTGTAGTGATTTCATCCTTTTCATTCCTTATTGCCTGAATTTGAGTTTTTTACTTTCTTTTTTTGATAAAGTTGGCTAGGTGTTAATCAATTTTATTTATTCTTCCAAAGAACCAACTCTTTGATTCATTAATTTTTTGTAGTGTTTTTTCATCTCAATTGGATTAATTCTGCCCTGAGCTTTACAATCTCCTCTCTGCTTTCGACTTGACTTCTTTTTCTAAATATTTGAGGTGCAGCATTAGGTTACTTTTTGTTCTCTCTCCATTTTTCTTATGTGTGAGTTCACTGCTATAAATTTCCCTCTGAGAACTACTTTCATTGCATCCCACAGATTCCCGTAGGTTGTATTTGCATTTTTGTTTGTTTGTTGGTATTTTTAAATTTCTTCTTTAATTTCTTCTGTGACCTATTGGTTGTTTAGGAAGTTGTTGTCTAGTTTCCAAGTGTTTATGGAGTTTTTGGAGTTCCTTTTGTCATTAATTTCCAATTTCATTGCACTGTGGTCAGATAATATGCATGGATAATTTCAATTATTTTGCATTTAGGCAGTATGCTCTATGGGCTAGAATGTGGTCTGTTTTAGAGAAAGTCCCATGTGCAGCTGAGAAAAATGTGTATTCTGATGTTGTGGGATGGAATACTCTTTGTACATTTATTAAGTCCATTTGTTCACAGATTTGGTTCAAGTCTGCTATTTCCTTGCTGATTTTTTTGTCTAGTTGACCTGTCTCTGCATCAAAGGGGTGTTTAGGTTTCTTATTACAATAAAGTTGTTGACTATTTGGTTTTTCATGTCTGTTAAGATTTGACTTATATAGCTTGGTGCTCCAATATTTGGTGCATACATGTTGAAGATTGTTATCTCTTCCTCTTGCAGTTTTCTCCTAACTAGTATGTAGTGACCTTCTTTATCTCTTTTTATTGTTTTTGGTTTGAAGTTCGTGTTGTCTGCAAACATAATAGCTACCCCTGCTTTTCTCTGGGAACCTGTTCCATGGAGAATTGTTTTGCATCTTTTGACTTTCAGTGTGTGGATTTCCTTTTGAGTAAAGTGTGTTTCCTGTGTACAACATATTGTGGGATTTTGTTTCTTAATGCACTCTGCCAGTCTGTTTCTTTTGACTAATGAATTGAGGCCATTTACATTAATGGTTATAACTGATATATATTGGCTTATCCTTGTCATGCTATTTACTTGCTGCTGGTTTTCTACTTTTAGTGTCTGTTTAACTGCTTGCTATGCTTGAGGGTTCCTTTCCATTGTTGTTCTTGAGATGGTGGTCTCTGTGTTCTCTGTCTAGAATATCTTTGAGTACTTTTTGTAAGGTGGGTTTGGCACTCATGAAGTTCTTCAGTTGTTCTTTGTCATGGAAATATTTCATTTCTCCATGGAATTTGAAGGATAGTTTTGCAGGATACATCAGTCTGGATTCGAAGGGGTTTTGTCTCAGAACCTGTAATACCTTGCTCCAAGCTCTTTTCAATTCCATGGTTTGTGTTGAGAAGTCTGCTGTGATTCTGATGGGCTTCCTTTATAGGTGATCTGTTTCTTTTCTCTACCAGCTTTTAATATTCTGTTCTTTTGCTGGATATCTGAGATCTTCATTATTATATGTGTGGGTTTTTTTTTTTTGTTGTTGTTATGGCTAGTTAAGAGTTCTATATGCCTCATTTACCTACACATGAGCATCTCTTACCATGCTTGGGAAATTTTCTGCTATTATTTCTGCAAATATTCTTTTTATGTTATTCGTGTTGCCTCCTGCTGTTTCATTGATTCCTATTACTCAGACATTATTTCTCTTTGCCTTGTTTTGTAGCCTTTGCATTGATTTTTCCTGGATCCTTGATGCTTTTAAGAGTTCTTCCTTTCATGATTGCTAGCTGCCATGCTGTCTTCAAGATCCAAAATTCTATCTTTGGCTTCATTCAAGCGGTTCTGTAAGCTTTCAATGGAAGTTTTGATTTCCTGGAAATCTCTTTGAGTCTGTTTCATGTGTTCTAATTGATTCTTAAATTGCTTATGTAATATTTCCATCTGTTGCCTATGTTCATCTATTTTTTGTTTCTTCTCTAGATGTATGGAGCATTTCTTTCATTGTTATTGTCATTTCATTTTTTGCCTGAGAGATTATTTCTGATCTGATCTCTTCTATGGCCTGATGGAATTGTTTACTTCAGATACAATCACTTCAGAGATTTCAGGTATGTGGCTTCCAAGTTCTCCTATGTCAGTGTCTTCTGGACTTGTTCTGGGTGGGCTTGAGTTCTTAGACTGCATTTTGCTCCTAAGTCTTATCATTTTGGGTATCAGATGAAACGTGCTGAGCTACAAGCTACCCAGGCAGCTCACCAAAGGACTCTAGGGACCCTAGTTTACCTGGATATCAAACTTATCCCAAGATGGAGGTGCTGCTTCCCAGGGTCGAGCTCCTTCTGAGTCCCAAAGGTGCAGGATGGAGGACAGGTGCAGAACTCACCTGCCAAAAGATAGTTCCACAGAGACAGGCTGCTGAGTTGCCACTTCCCTGCTTCCTTGGGCAGAGCTCCTTCTCTGTCCCAAAGGTGCAAAATAGAGCCTGTTTGCAATTATTTAAAGTATTCTCTAAATATTCAATCTTCATAAATGAAATAATTAGTGACTTATTTATGGCTTGGTTAACATTTTTTTCAGACAGTTATGGAATCTCTTCATAACTATAACTGAATGGACATCTATTTAACTAATTTTATGTTATTTTTTATGAAGTCCCCATCTGTACCTTATGAAGCTTTTCACGGAAGAACCTCTCGTAGAAGATGAAAGAACTAAAATATATCTTCTCACCCCTCTCCTAGATCTACATTTCAGAGTCTTGAGGTTTAATGGGAAGTGGTCTGTGTCAGCTGGAAATTTCTTTAAAGTCTCCTGTTTCATCTTCAAAAACCAAGGGGAAGGAGAAAAGGAAGAAAGGGACAACTATGCATGTATGTATGTATATGTAGGATGGGTAACATGGTTCCACTATTGACTTATGTCACTTTATGGTAAGGAACAGTTAATGATTGGTTGTTTGATCAAGATTGTATGTCTATATGTGTTTTCCTGAGCATACACTTATCAGTATGTAATACAACAGCCGTTGTTAATTCCCTGTCACTTTGTCTATAATTCAGTCTTGAATGTACTGTTCTTATGCTACTTTGTGTCTTTGTTAATGTTTTCCTTTATTTTTTTACTTTTAAAAATAAAAAAATTTATTTAAAAAATACAAAAAAATACAAAAACCATGCATACCTTGCTTTATAGTGTATGAGATGTAATATCCCTTTAAGATAAAAATAACTAAAAAATTATTTATCACCGATAAAAATTATTTACACTCTTTTCTTCCCCCAAGATCCTCAAGTAAAATTGATACAGTACATCAAAAAGCACAAAGTCTTTATCCATTTATCCTACACTTTTGCTAACTTTTTTCCTGTATCCAGGATGTGTATGGACTGCAACATGAAGATGCAGATCCAAGGAGGATCAGTTACCTCTACCACTACCTGTTAAGATTTATATCTGATGTTCCCCTAGCCTCCTACAGTGAAAGGTGAGGCCTTTGGAAGGCAACTGAATTACAGGGGCTTTCTAGCTGACTTGCTCTTAGGAGGTGGGGCCTGGTTGGAAAGGGTGGGTCAACGTGTGTGTTATCCGAAGGTTACAGCTCCCATCTGGCTACTCCCTTGATTCTCTGCTTCTCTATCACTATTCTGTGAGCATCTCTGTTCTGCAATGCCACTCAACTGTGCCCTCCTGCCTTGAAGCAAGTAGACTATGCATGGAAATGTTAGCCAAAATAAACTTCCTTTTCCTTAAATTGTGAATGTAATTTGTCCTAGCAATGAGGGAAGTAACTAAGATACCAACTATCTGGTGGAGAATTATCTAAATGTAAGAGAGAAGAGTTAGCTAGAACCAAAGACCTCATACTCATAAATGAACAGATAAAATAATATTAAAAAATCAACTCATGAATGCAGTTTAACTGTTGATTGCTTGGTGGGGTCAAAGCAGAATAATTATGTCTCAAAAGTATGCACAGATAATGCATTTGTCAAATAGAAAAAAAATCACAGAACTCACCAATATATCTTTGAAGATGTCCATTATTAAAAATAACTATATATTAACTGATATGATCATTTACCATGCCTTAAATAAATCTTTCTTCCTCCATTAAAAAAAGTAATGTGCGTGTGTGTGTGCGTGTGTGTGTGTGTGTGTGTGTGTGTGTGTATGGGGAGGAGGTGAATGAGAAATAAAATGTACTTATCAGGAAGAAAACATAAATATTGTAAACTAAATTTAGTGAGACATCATGAGATTAATACAAGTTACTTTTGGTCACTACAATTACAAAAGGGGCTCAAAGTGGTAGCTATTAGCTTCCAGATCTTTATTAATCCAGCAAACACCTAAAGTGAATATACATTTTTCGGTGGATTTATATATTAATTAGTATGTTTGCAGTATATGATGATTACATTTCTTGTGTGGGGTTGGTACTACCTCTTAATTCCTTTTTTAATTTCCTTCCCCTTCCTTCTCCCATCTCTTGATCTTCTTCCTTCTGTCATTTTTGGAAAAGACCAAATGAGACCATAGTGTTAACTGAAATAAATCAAGACACACAAGCTTAAATGTCACATCGTTCCCTTATAAGAAATACAAAGTATAAACAAAGAACAAAATAATAGATAATAGGAAGTGGGGAGATAGAACTTTCTCAAAGGGAAAGGGAATCAAGAGGTGCAGGGGATGGAGTGGAGACATACAGGATGAAAACAGGAATTAAGATGTGTGATATACATGTACCAGCTCCATACAAGGAATGTAAACATTATGTACTGCAAACATGTACAAAAGCAGTATATTTTAACAGAGTTTGACCTTTTAAAAATCTCCATGTCTAATATTTTGAGCATTTCTTTGCAGAGGAAGTAAAATGGCGTTTGGTGCTTACACAACATAAATATCTAAATGCTTCTGGAATGTGCTTTAGAATGATAATGCATTTCTAAATACCAGACACATTTTAAACCAAATTATTTACAATTACATTTTTGATACTACATTTTAGTAGTTTTGGTCTAACAATGCTGTTTATGGTCTTTCTTCTGTTCACTTAGACGTCAGTAAAGAGAGCTGGCAGATTCTAGAGTATGTAGCAGGGTTTTTTTTTAAAACAATGCAGCATTTTAGAAAGTCTTCCTGCTTTTCTTTTCTTTTTGTTCCGCTTTTCTTTTCTTTTTGTTCCTTTTCTTTTCTTTTTTTTCTCCCTTCCTTCTTTCTAACTGAGCAAAACTGGTATAGTGGCCCAAAACATTTGCGTATCCGTGACTATCCTTCCTTTATTTTTTAAATACAAAATAGTCCTGTATATGCATACATGGATAGAGTGAGTATGTTTTCTCATAGTAGTCATAAGCTGAGCTTTAAAATGCTTAGTTTGGAATCCTCTTCTTTACAACTGAAGGGAAAATAACATTGTTTCTTACCATAAAATTTTTAAGGAGAATTTTATTTTAATAAAAATGAGAATACTGTGGTATAAATGTTAGGCCTCTCTTCTTATCTTGCTACTGTTAATATGAGGGCAGCATTAAAATAATGAATGCACTGCTAATGAACCCAAGAAAATAAAACTGTTAGTATCTGATTCCACCCTTGTTTCCACTACATCTACAGTGAAATGGCCTGTTGTTCAACCAGCCAATCATCATCTTTTGTTGCATCACTGTGTTTCTACTCATCAGGGCTAATCTCCACAGCCATCTGGTATTTGATAGATAATTGGCTTTTCCCACTTCTAGCAGCCTGAAAGGCAACGCAGGAGAAACTGAACTAGACATTCTTACCCGATAGGCCAACAACTGGAGCTAACATGAGAGTTAAAGGGACAATTTTCAACTGGAGGACAGACTGTCTGATAATGCCCTTCAGGATGACTAAAATCTAAAATCTGCTTCCACTTTCCCTGGGAGCTCCATCTGCTACCAGAGCAACTGAGCAAGCATCTCCAAGGAAAATCCACACCTCTTTCAGATGACTAGGAAGCACAGTCCAGGTACTGCGGATAAAATAAGGAACAAACAGCCTCTTGCCTACTGAAATAATATTTTATGATTTTGTATATAATTATTTTTTTGAGTACAAAAAAAAATCTGCAGAAAGCTTAGCAAGTATAAAAAAGTCCAAAGGCGAGTACAGAGACACATCTCCAATGATAACCACAGTCAGTATTACTTATAAATCCATGAATACTTCGTTTTCCAAAAAGTGAGAATCATACAGAAGAGTCCATATTCTACTTTTCCCCCTCACTTACCAATATGTCATGAGGTACTTTTAATAGGATATTGCCTTTTTAGTGATTTGCTAGTGATCTTATAGTAAATGATTTTAAAGTGCTTCTCTCAGTTACTTTTGATCTTCTAACACTCAAAGCATCTCCTTTATGTCCTTAACTTTCTTTGGTATTAGTCCCTCAAGAGGATCCAAGGGCTGTTTTTGGGCTCTGAAGGAACAGCTAAAGTAATTCTCCACAAGCCCCTCCCACTCTGCAGAAGGATGATTTTGAAACTGTCCTCAGTCCACCCATCTAACCACTCTGCTATCATGCTCTGTTGACCCTTTTTGGAGAAATATGGGAATACACTGTAGACATAGAAATGCTTCTTTAAAAGGCTGCTATTTTCAATGAGAAAAACAACAACAACAAAGGCTCCTAAATGAATCGGGTAGTATCATACAGTTTATTGAGTATATCCCTTACATGAGCCATAGTAATGTTTATACTTTTCTATATGCATAAATGTGTAAATGTTTTTCTACCTCATGGTGTGCATTTTTCATCAACATAGCTATGCAATTTTTCAATATGTACCCTGTAACTTTATGTTCAATATGTACCCAATAACTTAATGTTCTCCCATGTGGACTTTATATATGGTGCTGTTATTTTCAGTAAAAATGATACCTACATTGTAGACATGCAAAGTTCACAAAACAAGTGACTTTTATAATCTCGTTCAACACTCATAAGTATACCCACATACAGACAGGTAGTCACACTAAGAAATGAGGCTTTGCTACAATGACAACTGTATTAGCAATGCCAAGCACAGTGCCCAATACACAAGCATCAGTAAGAGTTGAACAATACCAAATTAAGGGTCTTGACCACATGCTAGGGCCAGTATTTAGTAAAATTCTCCCAAACCCAGAAGTCTCACCAATTCAGTGTCCTTCTACTGTACCAGTGTCCCTTCTACTGTACCACACTGCCTTTTGCTGGCCACGCAAGTGCCAATAACAAGGCTTTTTATTAATTCCCCACTCATCACAGGGTACTAGGTGTCCCACGTCTAGCTAGAAGACCTCCTCCTTGTTCAAGGTGTCAGGCTTTTATTCATGGCTTAAGAGATATGCAGAGCCAATAGCTATATTAAAATTGGTGCATGTTTTATTACATGAAGAATTAGCCTTTATTGAATGTGCTTGGCCAAGTCAAGGAGAAACCACGGCTCCTGTCATCCTTGCTGTGCTCTGACACTTAGTCTTAATGCTAAGATAAATAAAATGGTCCTTGCTGTATACAAAAGGGCACTAAGCAGAGTCTCTGCACATCAGGCACATAAGGCAGACTACTCTGTAAATTAATTCAATTTAAGAGCCACTCTACTCCTAAGGAACACAAAGAGGGTAAGGAAGAGGTAATCAAACTGTTAGCCTCTGAAGGGAAGTTTATTTCTAAGATTCTAGTTTGGAATAGTGAAAAGCTGAAAATCAAGAACTTCAGATAGACATGTAACTGTCAGAGAGCGAATTCCTGCTGTGGGACCAATTCAGCCAGTGTCAATAGTATGAGTTTTGAGTAAGCCTGTCGCCCATGTGAGTGCAGAGAGAAGACAGAGATTAGAGTACAGGGGGGGTTCCAAATTTTTCTCAAGGCTCAAAGATCCCAGCCACTGAGCAACTCTACCCTCCTACTCCACAATGAAGTAATGATTAAAATATCCATTTCCTATATAGCCTTCAAGGCTGCAGCCATAGTCCACTTAAACCTGATTTCTGGTATAGAAAGACTCAGGGACTGGGAGGAAGTATGTGAGCTTCTCAATGACTGAGTCCAGGGCAGAATTTCAGTGGCCTGGCCAGGGAAAGCAGGAACATCTGACAGCCATTACCTCTTTCAACTCTCTACTCTTCTAGTCCCACCCTCCTTCATGCCTAGAGGTAGAACTATTTAGGCTGCCTACCCCTCAGATGTCAGTGGGGGTGAGAAACCCACATCATGCGAGAGGAACACATGTGGCTTCTGTGCCTCTGTCAGCTGTTGCCTTCCACACTGTTCAGCCTCTTCTCCACTGGAAAGAGAAGATAATGGGTACTTTATCTGTTAATTTCCTCTAAGGGAAAAGGATACAGGAAGAGGAGTGCTGGGCAAGAAGCCAAGAGCCCATCTTGAAAACAGGGTTTCTCAACCTTGCCCTTCCTTCTCAATCTTGCCCTCTGTCCCTTGTGAATATTTATGCTTAGCCCTTTCCTTTGCCATGATCCAGAGGCTCAAGACTGTGACAGATGGAAACAAGGAGAACTGAGAGGCATGTACATGACTGAAAAGCTGGCAATATAGTAAACCCAGGTTCCTTGGCTGGAGACTCCTACCAAAATCTCCATCCAATGGGAGAAAACCTGGCCCCACATGTTACTTTCATGTACACCTTGCCTTTTAGAAACCACTCTGCCAGTAAACTGCTTTATATGTTGCCAGAAATAGACAGAATGCAGCTGGGAGCTCTGAGCTGTGCTACTTGGCAAATCATTTAACTGCATACAAATGATAGCTATTATACAGCCAGGATCCCTTAGGGAAATAATTTCTATTCTCAACTCTACTCATAACCTGATAAGTCAGTTGAGGTCAGCTTGAAGCTATGTGTACTCATGAAGTCAAGGGGTTAGGAAAAATGCTCTGGTAGACCTGGAGGTGTTATGGGGTAAATCTCTGCTTCCCGAATGTGCCCTGCAAATGTGTGTTGGACATAAGGGAGTTGCACTAGTGAATCTGGAAGTCAGAACCCAATTGCGGGGAAACAATTGAGGAACATAACATGACCTGATCCCCACTTTAGAAGCCAGGGTCCCTGTTTGATAACATGAGATCATACTTCACCTTAGTTGGCTTGTATTATGCCAAGTGTATCACATTTTTCTCTATCTTTAGCAGTTCCTCTTCTTTTTTAAGTTTACTTTATGATCACCAATAGTTAAAAAAAAATAATAAAGTAAGTTAATAACTACGTCTAATTATAGTCAATAGCATTCTAAGTAAAGAGCGATAGACAGAACACAAGGCCTTATCACATTAGGCTTTGTGCCTGTAGAAATCTCCTTGTAGTCTGGTTTCAAAGTTTTGTGCAGTATACCAGGAATTAGATCTACCTTCCCTATATTTGAAAAAAGCACCTAAAATTCACTGTAGTAGTATGTTATTTACTATAGTGTAATAGTCTTAAACACTACTCAGTTTAGAGTTCACTAAAATCTTTACTTTCCTTTTTTTGTTTTTGGCTGCATGTGGGACAGTTATGAAAACTGTCAACCTGAGTATTGCTAGCTTCACCTCCACCACTGACAACCTTACTGTGTGCCTGCTGGACTCCTGATCTTCTGCTATACTGATGTAGAAATTAGGTTCACACACACACATACACACACACTCTCTCTCTCTCACAGAAATAATCACGGACTCAGCCAGGCTACAAGTTTTTGTGGAGGATTCTTTGGGTGAGATTAGACAGGAAGATGGAAAAACACAACCGGTGGAGTTGTTGCATGTTAAACACAGTGTCTGAGACTTTAAAATAAGACTTTAACATTTTGTTACAGTTGAAAAATATACCCTTCCACTTTGGGCATTTTCTTGGAGGAGTAAAGATTTTAACTTTTAGCCCTATTTCTCAGTTGAACAGCTATTTCTTTTAATATATCACTGCAGAGAAATCAGGATGAAATGAAACTATAATTACATTAAGTGCTCATCTTTTTGCTTTTATCTAATACAATTAATAATAATTGCTAACATTTCTTGTGCACTTACCATGTGTTACTCATTCATTCAATAAATATCAACTGAACACCTACAACATTCTGGGCACTATTCTAGGCACTGGAGGCACAACAGATGGGGCATAAAAGCCCCTGTCTCATGAAGCTGATGTTCTAATGAAAATAGAGAGATTATAGACAAACAAGAGGCCTGAGTGATTAGTGAATGCCTTTGGAGGATGTTAGCTTAGATTTGACAGTGTGGGAGACAGGCACATGAAGATCAGTGGACAGGCCTTCCAGGAAATAGAAACACTTGTACCCAAATGCTGATGCCGGTACTTGGCAAGTTAAAGCAGGTCAGTGCAGCTGAATCCAAAGGGCAAGAATGTTATAAAATGACATCCAAGGCAAATGCAGGAATCTGATCAAGCAGGGTTATGCAAGCTTGGGTGAGAAGCTTGTTTTTATCCAATATTCTGAAAACTGAGAAGTCATTGGAGGACTTTAAGTAAGAAGTGACATGTTCGAATTTTCATTTTTAAAAGACCATAGAAAGCTGTTTTGGGAGGTATGGATGGGGAGGGCCATTAGGAAACCACTATAGGGTGACAGTGTAACATGAATGTCAGATCCTATGTTGAGCATCACATCCTCAGATGGCACCCTGAGGAGGTATATGAAATTGCACAAGGACAAGGGCTTGGAATAAGGGCAGTAAAGGACTGATCCAGATGCATAAGAAGTGGGTGGAATTGGTAGACCTGCAAAGATAGGCAAATAGATTCTCAAAGCAGCAGAGGTTTGAAGGCAGGATCAGGTTAGCAGGGACAGCAACCTGTGGTCAAATGATGAAATCCATCCTGCAAGAAGCTCTATTCCAGTGGTAGAGAACCTATGGAATGTATGCTGCAGCAGGCTGTTTGCTGTCAATGAAAGCTCTAAAAGGTTTGCCCTAACTGCTCTATTTAATCTAAGTGGGAAGTACTTGAGGGTGGCCATGCCAGCCACATCCTTATACTAGGAACCTTCCCTCAGGGCTCAGGGCTGAACTATTTTTAACCTAAATCTGGAGGAAGAGCATTCAAACTCTTGGGAATAAATTCTAGGGTTCAGTGCCTTCTTTGCATGGAAGTTAGGTCTTTCCTGGTTCCCAATTGCTGAATGAGAGCCTCGTGAGGACCCAAGGCAACTCCTCCAGTGTGACTATGGTGTGAGAACTGGGAATGTATCTCTGCTCTCTGAGGTGCATGCCCAGAGTCTCTAAGCAAGACAACACAGTGGCTGTGTCCAAACATGGTTCCCCTGCATGTGGTCAACTTCTTTTCTCCAACCAGTGCAGCTTTCTAAAACCAGCTTCTCTTTCATCATGAGTGCTGAGACTCCTGACCCTGGCAGCAACAGATATTAAGAACCCTGTGTCACAGGCCCTCATCAAGTCAAAGATTTTGCCTAAATTTAGGGACAGTGGCCCTAGAGAAAGCCCATCTAACCCAGAGAATGCCTTCTGCCTCAGCAGGCCAGAAAGCAGCCAGTCCCTTCTCAAGCATGCCATAGGAGACTGTTGCCATCCCCCTTGGTAACCACCAAAGAAAGTGATTATGAATCAGGCGTGTTCTGTTTGGCATCTGCCCTTCAACTCCACTTCCCATATCCCACTCCAACTGCCTGCTCCTTGACCTGCACTCTTACTTGCTGGAGCACTATCCTCCTTTCAGTAGTGTTTAGAATTTCTTAAGGATGAAGGGCTGGACGTCATTTCAGTAACTGAGCAATCTTGAGAGAGTCATCACAAGGCTGGCCACCCTGGTTACTGTCTCTTATTGACCTTTCCCACAGCTGGTGAATGTCATCCAGTGCTAATCAAGGCCTGAGAAGAGTTAGTGAATATAGTAGTGACAGCTCAGCCCCCAACTATGTTCTCCAGGCTGTTGAAATTCTCCCCGCCTTTCCCAGCCATGGAGAGCGTTACAGTCAGGCTGCTGGTATGTGGGTCCAGTAAATATTTGACAAAAAAGATGTGAGAAAGGTATGACTGGTGTGAGACAAATATCTTTTCTTTTAAAAGTAGAACTTAAAAATTATACCAAAGACATGAAGAGTGCAAGGTACTGAGATCAATTCCCAGTACCACCCCAAAAAACCCCCAAAAAACAAAGACATGAATAATTCTAGTATTCAGCAGACAGTGCCACTATAACATATCTAGAACCTGAATATACCAATACTCAAGTAGTATTAGGGATGAATGATGCACACCCAGAGTGTACTAGGAGATTATGCTGAATTACCAACTAACCACATGTCATGACTTTAACACAACAAAGTCAATTCTTGCTCATGCTCCATACTCAGGATCAGTGAGGTGAGGGTTTTACTTACCATGGCCACTCAAGGGATCCCAGATTGATTAAGGTTAGATACTACTTTCACAACACAGCGAAAGAGAGAAGAGAACATTGTGTCTCATTTATAGTGTCTTAAAAGCTTTTAACTGGAAGTGATGAATGTCCATTTGAGTCCATATTTCATTGACCAGACAGGGTTACCTAACCAGGTAAGTGTAGTCTACTAGTTTATTGCTAGGGAGAACATAGGGATGCTCCATTTGGAGATTTTCTCTAGATGCCACCTGCCTTTATAGGAACAAAGTTCTACAAATGCATGTGAAGGGAGATTGACATTTTATTTTTTCATCACATCTAATCATGCTAAATGCTTTAGTTTTCATTTCTTATGAAATTATAAAAATGACTTTCTCTCCTCTTTATAATTCCTTTAGAGTTGCTGTAATGCTGCCCACTGGAGGCTATGTGCCATGGCACTGACCAGTACGGCCCTGAGCCAATCTGGCCCTGGCCACTAGAGGCCATGTGCTAAGCTCCACCCTTCTTCCTCTGAGACAAGTTATGACTTCCTACTCCCCTTTTTGTAGTATCCTATTTCATTTGCCCACACTCCCACCCAATGCTTGCCTGCCATGTCAGCTGGCCACCATCTATACCCCACCTCCAGCCTGGCCCTATATAACCATTCGTCCAGCCAGGCTCCTCAGAATCTCCACATTCCCCATACCCCTTCCCACTGTGGTCTTCTCTGTGCCCACAATAAAGGTGTTTTATTTCTTTCTGCACCAAAGAAAACCCTATCATTCTTTTTTTTTAAACCCTATCATTCATAATGCATTATTCTCCCTATAGTCGTCCCTTCTCATTGGCCTTTAACAGGGAAAGTTCCACTTTGTGAATGCACCAAAAGGTATCTTGCCATTATAAAGTCATTTGGATAGATTCCCCCCAAAGAGAATTTTTTACGCAAACACTGGAGTGAATGCAAAATTCCTGCCAGGACAACACTGGGAGGCTCAAAAGCCTACTGTTTGATCAGCATCAAACTCAGAACAAAAAACATAGGTGGTAATGGTGAATCTGGTTCCTCGACAGTTTCTCCAATCTGTTTTAATCTAACGACAGGCTGGAGTGTCTGTGGCATGTTGCTTCACTTCCTCCACTTTCCTCTTTACAAAAGTGAGGTAATAATTAACAGTGCTTATTTCATGTGGTTGTGTGGATATTAAATAAAATAATGCCTGTAAACACATGGCAAACACTAAATTTCATAGTTATTAGTTTCTTTCAAATATTGCCAAATGCTTCTATTTGAGTCAGCTGAATTCAGATATTAACATGTAATTAAATATTAGGGTTGGAAGGCACTTTGGAATCCACCTGTTCCAGAGAAATTTGAGGTCTTTGTCTGGGATGTCACAGTTCTGATGGAGTCAGGATGATCTGGATCTCCTGACTGCTGGTCTTGTGTAATTTAATGGTCAGTAGCAACATCTTCTTTAGAATGGTGCTTGCTGCAATAATCTACTTACTTCTGTGTAAATTAAGGTTGATTTCCTTCAGTTAGTTTTCATTTCTTATGAAAAATCTACCTATTTAAGGCACACAGAACACAGCCAGTTCCCAACACTGTTATATGCTGGCGTGAGCACAAAAGGAAACAAGGCTAAATACTGAATCAAAGTACTCTGCAGCCCAGAGGTAGGATTCCAGCTTGAAATTCTATTTTGCTCACCAGCTTAATGATATTGTCAGTTGTTTTTTAATTAAGTTACTCTAAACTGCTAAATGGAATGAATTTTAAGGGCTAAAGGAAATTCTTGCTATGTTCCAATGTACTTTAAAGTGAAACATTTTGAATTGGTTCTTCTTTAAAGAGCTTAGATAGGGCATTTCAGAAAACATCTTAAAAGTGTGTTTCCAGGTAATAAGGGCCTAGAATGTCAAGGAAGCTTCCATGCTTTCCAGGCTGTTAGACTTAAATTCTTATTCTTCCAAAGGATGCCACTGAAGCAGAGATGTAGAAGGACCATGAAACAACGACATTACACAAACAGATGGCAGCAATTTCTAAAGCAAGTCAAGATAGAATCTTCTTTATTTTTTCTTTCCAGAATCAAGTCATTATCCAACGGAGAAGTAGATGTGCCATCCTAGCTCATCCTCTGCCTTTATGAAGAGTCACTGCAGATAGCTCTTGACCAAAGCAGGTCAGGTAAACTCAAGTCCATATATTTTGCTTTTACAGTGGAAGGGGAGGAGATATTGCCTCTTTCTGAGGAGACAGTCTGGTTTGAAACAGTGATATGAATTCCCAGAGACCAATTGTTTGCACAAGAATATGTTACTGCTGTTCCTTAGCAACCAATGCTGTTCTTCAGAGGCACTGTGGGTGAAGAGCTAAGTAGCTTCTGCTGTCCCTTTGATCTAAACTCTATCCTGAGATTCTGATGAAAATTAATGTTCTGCTGCCATTTTGGAAGCATTCAGCTGACAAGTCCTATCCATGGAGTTTGGGAGCCAGATCTTTTCTTGGTCAATGGAAAATTTAAAACAAATATGTACATAGAGTATGCTTTGTAACATACTCTATTGTGCAGGTCAACTGTAGATACACAAAACAGTATCTGCTCTACTCTGGTTGGCATGTACTGTGACACTTACGGTCTTACCCAGCCTGCTTTTCCACCACTGAAAGCAATTAACTTATGTATAAGGTAACCAGAGAATTTCAGGATCCTGTGGAATGTCTCAACAAGTACTGTAAACTTCTACTTACTTAATTTAACATAACAAGATACCACATATTTGCTAACATCTCATAATTAAAAATATTTAGGAACTGTAGATAGTTGTTCTATTACTACTTAAACCAGTACAAAAAGAAAGATGTGTCACTCAAACTATTAAATTAGGGCATAAACTATGAAGCTAGTTTAGTTACAGTACAACACACTCTTTGTTATTGTTTTTTATTTCCAGAATTTAAATCTTGGGCTTAATGCCAGTGATTTTCTCTCCCTCAAGTTTCTATGAGACCTTCTTATTGATCAGAGGGTTTCTTGGTATTTATAACAAAATGACCCTGCAAAGGAAATTTATGCTTCATAGCATATGTCAATTGTAACTTGATTTCCATTGTGGTTTTTCCCACTGAAAAAAATCCATGGAGTGGAATTTGGTGTCTCCTTAGTAACCTGGTACAGATTCAATATTACTCATTTGTGTGTTCATCTGTTCACTTTTTCAACAATTATTTATTAGGCATCTTGGTGCACTGAACTGGGATACATGCTAGGGAGGCAACAAGACAAACATGTTTCCTGGTCTCAGGCTTGTAGTTCCAAGGGGACAATAGACAATTAAAACAAAGTACTGTACAACACAGCAATGCTAATAATGGGGAGGATCAATGCTAAAGGGAGCACCTGGCAAGGTCCCCTCACCCAGACCCACAGGACTTAAGGAAATAGTGATAAAACAGAAGGAATGAAGGAGTAATAGAGAAAGAAGTCATACCAGGTACATAGGCCAGGGCATGTCGAGTACAAAAAATTGAGACAAATTCACACCCTATAGAGCTAGGATGAGATAATGAGGTAAAGGGTAAATACCAGAGACAGATCAGAAAGCTTGTGTAAACCAAGCAAAGGTGCTTGACTCTATGTGCTAACAGTGAGTGGCAGTAGGAAAGATTTCACAGGAGAAAGGTGAGGACATTCTTAGACTATGGCCTGTTCCTCCTGCCATGTGGTACCTGCTAGAGTACTGGTCACTGGATGTCTTGTGTTTCTGGACGGGGTTACGGAAGGTGACTGCATCATGGAGGTACTATATTCATCAAAAGGTTAATTCACTAACTATTTCACATGCCGGTGGGAGGTGGGGCTTGACTGGCGGTGGGTCATGGGGTCATCACCGGGAAGGGTGTGCTCTTGTCCCCAGCTCCTCCTCCTCTCTCCTCTCTTCCCTAGCAGCCGTGGGTCAGCACCTTTCCTGACCCACGCCCCTCCATCATGCTGTTCCTGCCTTTGAGCCGTCAGCCATAAGCTGAATCCACTAAAATCCTGAGCCAAAATAACCCTCTCTTCCTTTCAATTGTGTGCGGTATTTTGTCCCAGCAATGGGAAAGTGACTAACACACCCATTATGTCCCTGGACCACCTCCCTCATAGATAATACTGCTGGCCCCACCTACATGAAAATATTCTGTACACTTCATAACCACTGAACAGCTCCTTGTTTTTTGGTATAAAATAATACTTAGGTAAAAAAAAATCTAAGCTGTCTCAGTGCTTTATTTAAAAGGGAGTTTACAAATCATGCACCTTTAACTCCTTACACTTTTTAGGTAAGTAGAGGTTAAGGAAAGTGAGCTGTGCTGTTATGAATGTGGCTCTAAAAGCACAGACAATGAAATAAAAAATAAAGAAGTGGAACTACATCAAACTACAGACCTGCTCACACCAATGAAATAACCAACAAAATGAAAATGCAACCTACAGAATGGGAGAAAATATATGCAAACCACGTAATACAAAGGAGGCTGATATCCAAAATATATGCGGGATTCTCACAATTCACTAGCAAAACAGACCCTAATTCTAAAGATGTGCAGAACTCGAATACACTTTTTTTTTCCAAAGAAGATATACAAATAGCTAACAGAAACATTAAAAGTTGTTCAATATCTCTATCACTGGGGAAATACAAATTAAACCAGAGCGAGCTATCAACTCGTACTTGTTATGAAAGCTGCTACCAAAAAGTCAAGGGGGGGAGAAGGTGTGGGGAAAAGTAAACCCTTGTGCACTGTTAGTAGAAATGTAAACTGGTATAGCCATTATGGAAAAATGTGGATTTCCTAAAAAACTAAAAGCAAAATTACCATATGACTCAGCAATCTCACTTCTGGGTATGTATCCAAAAGAAATGAAATTGGTATCTCAAAGAAGTATCTGCAACTGCAGCATTACTCTTAATAGCTAAGATATGGAAACTATCTATGAATCCATCAGTGGATGGGAAGATAATGAAAACATAGAATATAAGTATGTATATCATGGATATTATTTAGCCTTTTTTTAACGTTTTATTTTTAAGACAAAAGAACCCAGAATAACACAGAAACAATACAGAAAATACCAAGTTACAGAGAAGATAGTAGGGAATTGGCACTGGATGCTGTATAACAATGTTATCTTCATATTTGTTATAACAAAATCAATAAAAGATATACTGAATTACAGAGGAGACAACAGGGAACCATCACTGGATGCTGTATTACATGGTGTTGTCTTTGCATTTGTTAACACAAAAGCAATAAAGGAAATACCAAATTACAGAGAAAATAGTAGGGGGTTACCACTGGATGTTGTGTTACATAATGTTATCTTCGTCTTTATTACTCAGTTATGTAGATGATTGCTCGTTCAATTAATCAATTTTCTCCACTTCATCACCTTTGTTCTATCATCCTGCTAGTGATCTTCCCACTGGTAATAACTGCACTTTTGGTTTACTTATTCCCTCATGCTCTTACTTTGGGCAGAGGCTTGGCTGCTTCTAAATATGTTGCATATTACGTGAGTGTACACAAATTACTATGGCAGGAAGTGGAGAAGCACCCTTTGGCAAGCCCTCATAGCTGTCGAGTGTCCAGTCGGATAGGCGGGGTTACACAGTGAACCGCCAGACTGTCAGTGCATCTGTGTCTATAGGCTCAGGCGAGTCTTCCTGGGGGCAGGCAAAGTGCCTGGCACACCCTGGGGGCTGAGTGGAGCTCTGGGGGCGGGGCGGAGCACCTGGCACACCCCAGGGGGCCGGGCAGAGTTTCGGGGGTAGGGCAGAGGTCTGGTATGCCCCAGGGCCTGGTCGGAGCACCTGGCATGCCCCAGGAGCCTAGTGGAGCTCTGGGGACTGAGCAGAATGCCTGGCATGCCCTAGGGGCCAAGTGGAGCTCTGGGGGTGGGATGGAGTGCCTGGCACACCCCAGGGGCGAGGTGGAGCACCTGGCACACCCGGGGGGCTGGCGAGTGCCCAGCATGCCCAGGGGGCCAAGTGGAGCTCCAGGTGTGGGGCAGAGCTCCTGGCACACCCTGTGGGCCAGGTGAAGTGCCTGGCACACCCCGGGGGCCCAGGGGAGCTCTGGGGGCAGGACAGAGTGCCTGGCAACCCCAGGGGCCGGGCAAAGCACCTGGCATGCCCCGGGGACCGAGTGGAGCTCCTGGCACGCCCTGGGGGCTGGGCAGAGTGCCTGGCACACCCCAGAGGACTATTTAGCCTTTATAAAGAAGGAAATCCTGCCACTTGTGATAATGTGGATAAATCTGGAAGATATTATGTTAAGTTGTTAAGTGAAACCAAATAAATCTTATTTATATGTAGAGTCTAAAGAGGTTGAACACATAGAGTAGAATGATGGCTGTCAAGAGCCAAAGCTGAGGAAAATGGGAAATTTAGGGCAAAAGGTACAAACCCTCAGTTACAAGGTGAATAAGTTCTGGAGGTTAGATGTACAGCATAGTAAACATGGTTAATAATAAGTTATTGATTACTTGAAATTTACTTAGATATGTCCTAAGTGTTCTTATCATACACACAAAAAGTAGGTGAGATGATGTATACATTAATGGTAATAACTTCATTAATGGTAATAACTTCACAATATATCTGTATGTCAAAATGTGACATTATATACCTTAAGCATTTATGTTTTACTTGTCAGTTATACCTCTAAATCTGAGAGGGGCATGTAGATAAAGGTAAACAGTTTCATTTCAGGGCCTGTGGGGTGCTGAGGGTTGAGCAAAGCCTAAACACCTTGCACTCCCCTCTCTATCAGCAGTTGGGAGAATAAAGTTTAATTTGACTGACTTAAGACATGTTTTCTTATGATATAGGCTGGGCTAAATGACTTTTTAAAAAACTGTATCAATCTACTGGAAAGCTGAGAAGAACTCTTGAATGACTATCAGGAGTATAACTTGAGAAAAACTACTGGAATCTGTTAATAATATGGATTTATATTTTGAATGTATGGAATGCCTTTAAAAGAAACCTACAATTTTTTCCAGGGTTTACCATGATCTAATTAAAACATAATGGTATGATGCAAGCAGTATCCTAACAGAAGATGACTTCTTTAAAAATCAATGTGCCTAGAAACAAAATAAACACAACAAAATCAGACTCTCTGGCTCATAAGTTATCCTGTGCATTTTCCCACTGCTCCCAGAAAAACCGCTATTAAACACACTTTAATTATTGCTATAAAATGTTTCCTAAAAGCTAATAGCCACAAACTTTCAGATAACATACATTCCACAGCACAATTTAATTACAGCATATGAGGTTGAGCTTCTTAATCCTGGAAAATATTTGACTATGAATTCCAAAGTGCATTTGGGAGGCTCCTCAAACCTTCACATACAAGGCCTTGATCCTTTTAAAGTTAAGGAAACATGGGAAGATACTAGATTCTAGTTTATCTGTAGTGAAATAATAAACTATGACTCACACATTTCGAGGACATGATCCTTGAACACTCTGTTCTACAGTTTCCTTTATGAAGATAGTTGAGAAAATGATACCCTATTTGTTTAAAAACTACCAAAGGGCCTAACTCACTTTCAGAATAAGGTATAAATATTTGAGAAATTATTTTAAGAAATGTTCAAACTTATAAGCAATGGGTATCTACTTGACATATTTTAATAACACCTCAGTTTTCTCCATGATTTTATGCATATTTGCTAACCTGTTCAATAATATTTTTAAGAGATTTACATTTGCAACCAAGATTATAGATTTTTGTCTATAATGTTTATACAATAAAATAATAATGTACATACTTGAAAGGAGATGCTTGTAGTTAAAATGTAAGTAAGAAGGCTGTGGTCCTCTGGAGTCTGTAAATGTGAATGCTCAAGAAATGCAAAACAAGAAAAATGTGGGAGGGATCTTCAATTTTAGATTGAAATAAATGAGGTTAATGTAAGAGCTGTAAAAATCGTACAAGTATAGCTGCAAAGTATATTCTATACTCAGCTTCTTCCCATTGTTAAATCTTACATAACTGTGGTACAATTATAAACTAAAAAATTAATATTGGTACAATGTCGTTATTAGTTGTTATTTTTGTTTTAGTTAATACTAGGATGGAGCACAGGATCTTGCACATACTAGGCAAGTGCTCTACCACCAAGCTACATCCCAGGGACACTATTACTAACTAAATTACAGACTTGTGATGGTTAATGATGATTGCCAACTTCACTGGATTAAGAAATGCCTAGTACATTGGTAAAGCGCACATCTGGGGTGTCTGTGGGAGCGTGTGGCAAATTCTGGCACGTAGTCAGCCAACGGACAGGGAAGATGCGGCCTGATGTGGGTGGCACCATCCAGCAGGCTTGCAGTCCACATGGAATGAAAGGGAAGAAGAAGTCAGCTTGCATTTGAAATTTCCATGCTGCTTAAGCATTTTTCACTGCTGCCATCACTTACAGACATCAGGCCCATGCTTTCAACACAGACTCACACTAGTGACTCTCTAGAAAGCTCCAAGGCCTACAGTCTTGACCTGATGGTGCATCCTTGATCGTTCTGTTCTGTGGCATCCAGCTTCTTGGACTGAGCTGCTACTGGATCCTCTGGCTGTCCAGCACACAGATGGCCACTGCAGACTCTCCCATTTCTGGTCTGATAAGCCTGCCTAGTAAATTCCCTTGTACTCTGTGTGTGTGTGTGTGTGTGTGTGTGTGTGTGTGTGTAAAACTGATCCTGTTCCTTTAGAGAACCCTATAACCACTGCAAGGCTGCAGTCAACTTTCCTCATTTTTTCTACTAATGTCCTTTTCCCATTCCTAATCTAATCCAGGAGCCTACATTTATTTAGTCACTGCATCTCCTTAGTCTCTTTTACTCCACAATAGTTTCCTAGTCTTTCCATGTCTTCATTTTCATGAGCATGGTACTTTTGAGGAGCTGGGCAGGCATTTTACGGAGTATCTTTGATTCATGGTTGTGAATATTTGGCAGAATCCCTTAGAGATAAAGTATCTTTCTCACTGGATCACATTACAGTGTACATCATATTACCAAGATTTACTGGTGGTGTTTACTTAATGATGTAATTAAGGTGGTATTTGTTGGGTGCCTCCACTGTAAAGTGAACTTATTTTTCCTTTCCACTCTATATTCACAAAAAATGAGTCACTAAGTCCAAAGCGCGGTTACCAGGGGAGCATAAGTTTCACTTATACAAGGGGAAAATACTTAAAGAGTTCTCACCATATGTTAAAAGTGCCACAATAGTAACTATTTTAGTGGAGATAGTTTGAATCTACAGAAATATATCATTTATCAAAGCTTTGCACTGGGGATTTTAGCATTTACCAACTGATCTTCCCTGTAGCAATTTACTGTGGTGTTCTAAAGATGATCTTATGTTTCCCTCTTTCCTTTTATATTTAATAACTGGAATTGTTAAGGAATATCTATACCTTCTCTACATTTATTTACAGTGATGTAGTCTCATATATATTTATTTTATGCTTGAGCTACAAGCCAACACTATAACTAAATTTAATTTGCTGTGAAAGCTGCAGCAGTTTTGACAATTGCAAGTTTTTTCATATGTGTTTCTGCCTCCTTTTGACTTGCTTTCTCTCCCCTCTACTCCTTTCCTCCATTTCTTTCTCATGCCCCCTCACTTTCTCACTCTCTCTCTCCCTTCCTCCTTGATCATTTCTTTATTTTCTGGCACTACAAACTACTCAGGATTCATCAGCCCTAGCATCAGCCATTTTAATGTGGAGCCCAGGTTCATTTTATTGGAAAACATTTACAAACCAAGATTTGGGTACTTAATATTAATTTAAACAGATATTTATATTTATTTCTGTATCTATCTGCACATGAATTAAAGTAAGTTCATTCTTACCAGTAATTCTAACTTTAATTCAGCATCACAGGATTCTTTCAAACTTTCAGTGCTGGACAGTTTTTTTGTTTTTGTTTTTTTTTTTGTTAATAAGAGGCACATTTTAACCAAAGAAAATATTTCTGAAAACAAGTAAGTCCTTCGGTGGAAGAGCACTTGCCTAGCATGCACAAAGCCCTAGGTTTAATCCCCACCATCATAAAACCGGTGAGTCTTAGGTCATTCTGAAAGGGACTTCTGACTACTAAAATAGTCAATAATCAAGCTTCTACAAATAAACTGTTCTCAGCAGCAGGGAGGAGGCCATACAGTTGAGAAAGCAGGTAAGAGGTCTTCCTGGAAATAGCTAACATCTTGGTAAGAAGTGAGCCTTCCTCTCCCACAGAGGAGAACTTTGGATATCAAAGAGGAGGAAGAACT
Source organism: Dinomys branickii (assembly GCA_004027595.1). Taxonomy (NCBI): domain Eukaryota; kingdom Metazoa; phylum Chordata; class Mammalia; order Rodentia; family Dinomyidae; genus Dinomys; species Dinomys branickii. The sequence continues at coordinate 13,658 of PVLD010015202.1, read as the reverse complement.
GTAGACCAAGCAGATCTGGTGAGTGAAGGCAGAGAAGGGCATGCTGGGAAAAGAAGTTCAGCCAGGCTGAAGGAAATCATGGAATCTCTGAGCAGCAAACAACCATGTTGGCCATCTGGCCTCCCTTCCCAGTTTGGCACAGCAGACTTGAGGTCTACCTAGGAGGTCAAGGGCCTTATCCCTATATTCTGTTTATATATTCTTGTTGTATAATTGGCTTCATTTCTCTGTATCTGTTTCCTCATATGTAAAACAGGATTATTACATCTTTACCACACAATAATGTAAAGTAAATGAGTGAAAACATTAGTGTACACTCTTCTGCCTCATAACCAATTTTGCTCCTGGAGCTGTTATGAGGACAAAGTTCAAAGATGCAACTGAAAATGAAAACTACAAACACAAGACCTTTTATTACAAGCTCCAGATGAATGTACTGTACCTTCATAACATTGGGAGTATCAATTAGATACAGTACATAAATCTGGAAATAAGACAAAACAACAGGTCTCACTGAAAATGATTCCAAGTAAATGTTAGACATATTCCTAACATTCAATATATCTAAGTAGTTTGGGCTGTACTAGTTCCAAACACTGAGCTTCTTTTCAATTCAGCCCTGGGTTACAAATTCCCTAAAGAGAGCCCCATGCTTTAGGCAGAGTTTCAGACTGCCCAGAAATTCTGGGTATAAACTAGCATTCTTTTTAGCCCTATACACATTTTTTCTTTGTAGCTGAGTTGCATAGGACAATTTCATTTGCACGAGTAGAGAAGTAAAGCATAAAGCACAGACTCTGGAGCCCGACCATGTGGACTGAAATCCTGTTTAGGCCACTCATAAAGTATATAATGTTGGTTATATTCAATATGTGGCTTCTCTATGCCTCAATTTTCTACTCTGTATAATCAAGAAATATGACAAATCCCTACAGCTAGAGTTGTTATTAAGAACAGTGCCTGGAGTACTGCGAGAACTAGTAAGTGATAGGTACAATTACACTACACGAATGATCTTAACTGACAGCTGATTCAGACTGTAAGCTGCACATACTGACAGATGTTTCATTAGCGCAACCCATCACAGGTAGAGACAGGAAGAGTAGAACCAGACCTCTATGACGGAGGCCTTCCTGGCAGAGACACTTGCATTTACTCCCTAGTTGAGCTGCCCTCCAGTGTCTCCTCCCCATGTCGTATGTCCTTTAATTCTGTTCCATTACTGGCTCCTCTTCAGCACTTTTCCTGGTTATCAGCCAGCCCTGATCTCTGTTTTTAATTTTTTCATGTATATGAGGTAATTGGTGAATGGAAGGAGGGCATGATGGAGGAAAGTTGTTCAACTCATGTCAGCTGGGGAGCAGAAATAGCAGAAAGAGAGCCAGAGAGGAAACGGTCAGGAACCAGACAGTCCCCAAAGCCATTCTTCCACGATCCACCCAGGCATACTCAGTAGTGTGCTTTACTAATCTCATAGGTGCCTATCAAGCCAATTAAGCTGATAATCAAGATTAACCTTCATAGGGATGCATGCTACTGGCCTCTGGCCAATTAAGACCAGAGATGATGCTATACATTCTGCAATATACAGGTCAGCCCCCACCCCCATATAAAGAATTATCTGATTGAAAGTGTTCATTGCACCAAGGTTGAAAAATCCTGCCTCAACGTATCCAGGATCATGGAAAATTCAGGTGCATTCTAATTATATGATTTCCTCCTATAATATCTCAATGGACCAACCACTGAGTCTCAATTTCCCATCAAGGTCACATCCACTAGCCAAAGGTTTCTTTTTACTATCAGCTATATTATTAACAGAAATAACATTAAAAATCAGAGGGAATATTTTGTCTTTGTATTTATTTGGGCCGTATGGTATTGGCAATGTGCTTCGCAACACTAGTAGTGTTCAGTGATTACTCAAATCTCTTTATAAATAAAGACAATAACATCTTGGCACCAAGAAGACCACTCAGATCAGTCTCTGGCTTTTTTCTCGCCGAGCTATATGCTCTGAAGGCAGCAGACCCATTTTTAGTTATTGATCTGGATATTGACAGCCCATCCCATGGACAAGTAATGTGCAAGGTTAATTTTCTTGCTCTTGTCCAGGTTTACCTATGGTGATCAGAGCAGACTCCTGGGTACTTACTTGCCTACCTATCAAGTTGCAGTCTGCCAAGTTTGTCAAGCTTACCATAACTGAAAAGTCCTCATAAAGGAGCTTTACATGTAGGCTGCCAAGGGAGTTTTATGGTGCCCTGCAGTTCAGACCCTTCCCCTACCTCTGGCACTCAACAAACTCAGCTGTCTTGAGGGTGGGCCTTGCTCTCAGGATCCTAGCCACTATCTGTATACAAGATTCATATGCAATAGTACTACAGTTCCTAAACAACCTGACCATCAAAGAGGTCTCTGCCTGCCTCCTTCATCAGGTTAGACTACTCGCACTGAAGGTTCTCCTTAGCAACAACTTTGCTCCCTCAGGTGTTATTACATCAAACCTTTATTTTAAATGCTTCAGATTTACAAAATATTTAGCAGCAACACTTTGATTTGGGAAGCTGGATCCTTTGGGAAGAAACCCCTATATTTGTACTTCTCATACAGTTAACTCTGGCATGCACAACCCATTTCACTGCTGGGATGGAGTTTATGATTAGGACATGCAAAACTGAGAGGAAAGGGCATAGGCAAATACTTTTTAAAAGTTGATATCACATATATCATTATAGAAAAATAAAACAAGAAAATAACTTTTGTCTGGATGTATGACAAATTGCTATCCCAGTCTCAGAGATAGACTTCATTTTAATACTCTGCCTCCTGGTACTGTGACGTATGTCTATCACTGAAACATGAGTAAGGCTCAGGACTACTTAGATAGTACAGAGACTACAAAGTGATAGATGACAGGACTAGCATGAAATCATGGCCATCAGTTTTATACTTCATTTCTGTTTTGTGAAGATGGTTTTAAAAGATGCTTTACCATCTTTAACCGTACCCTGCCAAATTTTTTTCTTAAAACAAAAACTTGTAAACTACTGAGGTAATTATGGCACAGAGCTGTCCAGCAGATAGTATTATTCCCAACCTATCTTCTCAATTACAAAATTAACGCCTATTTTACCATCCACAGGTTCATACTATTGATATGATCTTTCCAATTATCAGCGGTTTGGGAGAAAACACATACAACTGTGTTCCTTGAGTGTGGTTTAAGGCCAAGTTACAGTAAAATGAAACAGCAGAGCTCACAGGCAATATTGAAGGGAATTGAGATGTTTCCAACAACCATAATATCCATGTAGCATTTGAAATCGTAAAATTGTATAAAAGGTTTTGAAAAAAAATCTTTATAATACATGAAGAAGAAGATAAATTTCTGGAATGGCTGAGTGAGGTGCTCAGTAAACCTGACAAAGTGCAATGATAATTTTGGAGAAACATGTCAAAAACAATCATTTAAAGGTTTTGAAAATTGACCAAAGCATATCACAAATTGAGGATTTGCTGAAGAAAACCCACTGTACCTCAGCAAGAACAGTGGAAGTCAATGACATCTTAGGTAGGTACGGGGAGTAGCTGAGCTGCTGGTGAGATGGAGATCAACTACACACTCAAGGTGAGAGCAAGGCCAGCCCTGAGAACATGGAGTGCTGGAGGTGAGCCAAGACATGCAAAAAGGCTGTTGGGACTAGAGTGGTCAGTCCCAGGGACACATGCTACCTGTCTTGGTTATGGTAACAACACCCAAAATGAAGGAAAGAAAGGTTTATTTTGCTTACAGTTTGTAGAGGTCTCAGTCCATACTTGGCTGGTTCAGAGGCAGAGTGGTACATGGCAGAGGGCAAGCTATTCATGACAGCAAAGCACAACAAAAGCAACCAGCAAAACGGGAGGAATGGTTGCAAGCAGCCTTTCTCCTTCCCTTACATTGTAAACAGCCTACCCCCACCCAGAGGGCGTGTAGCTCTCACACAGTCACCATGCCCTCCTCTTCCACAGCCTCAGGATGTGTACAAAGTAAGCACACTGGCTTCCTGCTGAGTCACTCTGCCAAACCTCTGGACTTCCCAAGTTGACACAATGTATAAACCATAACAATCCACCCCTTGTCAACTTGGCAACCAGGCACAGTTCTTTAAACCAGTTTCCAGATACAAAGACATTATATTACATTAGAACCATAACATTTTGCCCTGTACAAATGAAAATTAAACACTTCCAACATTTAAAGGCACAAAATAAACATTACCATTCCAAAAGGCACCAACAGGGGAATATAGAGCATTGGGACCAAAGCAAGTACAAAATCCAACAGGGCTAACATTGTGTCTTGTAATTCCACATCCAGCATCTGAAGCAACTTGTGGCACGTTGTGAGCTCCAAAGGGCTTCCATGAGTCCACCCCATGGCACTTCTGGTGGTTACAGCTCCCCTGACTTCACTCTTAGGCTCGCGTTGCTCCCTCGTTGCAGCTTTCCTTAGATGATCCACAGTCCTCTTTTCTAAACTTCTGAGGTCTCCAGTGCACCCTTTGCTTCACACTCACAGCCTCACATATTGCCCTCTCACGGGCATACTGCCTGGCCTCCCAGGCCTTCTGAAATCTTGGTGGAAGCCTCTTTAACCTCAGAACTCTTGCATTCTCCTTGCACCTAAAGCCAGGGCCATGTGGATGATGCCAAGGTCTGCTGCCACCCACAGCAATAGCCAAACTTTCCTCTCTCTTGGTCTTAGGGGTCGAGTGCCTGGATTGCTGGGCACACATTCTCTATGCTGCCGCCATTCTGGAACCTGGCATTCTTTGGCTTCCTTCTCAAGGCAAGGTCTTTACCTTTGCAGTTTTGAGGCTGCAAAGGGTGGAGACTTGCTGCTTGTGATGCCCTCAGGCCATCTTTTCCATTCTCTTGTTCCTTCTCAGCAATAGAGATCTCCTTAGCCTTATTTTTGCAATCCACAGCTTTACTGGAGCTTCTTTTCTGGCCAAATTCACATTTAAAATCGTCCTGCTGGGCTCTTTGCTCTTGATTCTCAACACAAATCTGGCTAAAAGCCCCCAACAATAGTCATGCCACTTCCCCAACATTCGCCTGCCTTGATATTTCTTTTGCCAGATTAATCAGTCCACTGCCACCCTTAATCTCAGTCTTAGGCAAAGTCTCTGGACATGAGCAAAATGCAGACAAACTTTCTGCCAAGCCATAACATACATCATCTGGAGTCCAACAACCAATGCAGTCCTTCCCAACAGAAACCTCTCCAACCTGGTCTTTACTGGCCAGGATTTCTGTCAGCCTTCTGGTCTTATGAGCTGTGACCAGAATCTCCCAGACAGAACAGCCGAAGGTGTTCTAGCGCATCTCTTTCAGGCGACATCGCTGAACATTTCCAAAGGCCCTTGAACCACATGGTCAGGTATAGTCACAGCAACGACCCACTATGCTGGTACCAAATTCTATCTTGGTTACTTTTTTCTCGTTGCTGAGACAAAATACCCAACACCCAGTCTCCATGCCCTCCTCTTCCACAGGCTCAGGATGTGTACAAAGTAAGCACACTGGCTTCCTGCTGAGTCACTCTGCCTAATGTATAAACCATAACACTGCCAAAGGCAGACTGTAAAAAAGTTGACCTCTAGCTTAGCCACACATCTCATCTGACCTTGGTGTTCCTCCACTAACTACAGCACAGACAGCTCTGAAAATGTCTCACTTTCCATGTTCTCAGCAAAACACTGGAACCTCATACTTCCAATCCTGTCATGTGCTTCTTCCCTTTTTACTGAATTATAAAAAGATGCAGACCCTGCTGAGTTGTTGCTGCCACTCCATCAGAGACGTCACATCCTACCTAGTTCCAGCTTTCTTTTTATTCTGTGTCTTGTCTTTTCTTAATCTCCTGTTGCCACCTCTCAGGATCCCGCTGGTCACATGAGTCACAACAGATAGGGACTGCTCCTACTCAACATGCCTCAGCACCATCACCTGAAAGTTCCACCCCAAAGTCAGCAGATGAGGAAGGCTTTGAGGATAGGTAGGAAGGGTGCTCTCTGGAGCAGGGTAATTTTATTTGGTGTAGAACATGGCAAACTGCATGGTCATGGCATTGTCAGAAGTAATAGAGATCTCAGTGGCAAATAATCAAGAGAGGCTAACATCAAGGCTAGGCTAGGTCTTGATCATGCTTGGGACACACACAAATAGTGGACCAGTCAGAAATTTCATAGGTAGCTTTAAGAAAGGAAACAGCTAAAAGGAGCCTTGGTAAAATCCCCCTCATCTCTAAAGGTCTCCAGGCTGTGCAAGTGGGCAAGGGTGTGCATGCTCAGGAGAGATGAGACAGGGCTCTAGCTAGCTGCTTGTCCTCAACTGATTTCCCTTGTGTATCTAGTACATCAAATTATAACTTAATTCATTTATATCTACCTGCTGTGGTTGCATCATACAACAGTACAAGTCATCTATATCCCCTTTCATACACAGTTGGAAAAACCAAAGCCCCTGAGCATTGTAAAAATATAGTTTTCTAAAATGTTACCAGAAAGTCAATAAAAATTAGTAAAAATGGCTGCTGGAGTTTTGCCAAAATCTATTTACTTGCCAAAAGGTGACATACAATTAAAAAACAGAAATTGGTCAAATATATTTGAACTACCTGCAGTAGTGGATATGCTCTTCCTCAATCTTGGTCTTATATGTGTAAGACCAAGATTTCTCCTTTCCCTTGTTTACTCTTAAGAAGTCTTTTAGCAAGTGCAAGGTCCTGAGTTCAATTCCTGGTACCAAAAAAATAAGAAAGTTTTTTAAAGGTAAATAATATGGTCACTCCAGGAAGTCATTCATTGTGGGTTCTGACTGGCATGAAACTCAGCACCTGCCCCATGAATGCCCACCCATGGTATCATCAGTGCTCTTCACTAATTTACTTTCTTTGCAACTTTTTCATGGTTTCTGACTCCTAGTTTTAGCACTTTACATTATTTGCTGTGTAGGTAATAACTTATACCCTAAATATTATTTTCATTGGCTTATCTGTAATTCCCTGGGGAAATGACTGTGCTATAGATATAATAAGCTCCACTTGTAATTGCCATTCCAAAATATTAGCATTTTCTTGTGTATAACACAGCTTCTCTCCATAATAAAAGATACTACCCATTCATATTTTCCAGCCTTTTTCCTGTAAATTCTGCTTATTTAAGTAAGTGATTGTAAGATCTCTTAGAGATAACAGAATACTCCATGTGCTTCAAAGCCATTGTTTTTCCAAGATTGAAGAAGGTAGGAAGCTACTTCAGTTTGGCACCCAGGAAACCTGCTCCAAGACAACTTTTAGTTTCTGCCATTCCTGATGGCTTGACATTTGCTTCATCCTTGGCAATTAATCAGTTTTAAATCACTAGGAAAAATAAAGAACAAATGCCTGTATTTATATAACTGACATCTTTGCTGCTTTCCTCATGTGATCTGCCCTTGTGCTAAGATAGCCAGAAATTTTAGTAAAAACATCACTGACAAATTTAAGAAAAAGTTCAGAGGAAAAAATGCAACCAAGATGACTGCTGCACTAGGAAGTGGACCCCTTCTTCAAGTGTCTTCCTTCTTCTGCTCCCCACCAACAGCACCTGGGGTAAAAGGCTGGGAACCCAGGGCAGGCATGGAAGGATGGCAGTGCCTTCAAGGGAGAGTCCCTGGGTTAGACTAAATCCTTATGGGAACCATATCTGCTCTCTCAAGTGATAGAAAGATAAATACTGAAACATACCTGGAGGTTGTGTGTTGTGGATTTTGCCACCAATTGTACTGAAGTTTGAACTGTGGCCAAAATGTATGCTCAGTAACCCCAGGCAGTTTCCTTAGTCTCTCTGAGCACCTTAACTGCATAGCAGACTAAAAAGTAATTTAGGTAAAATGTCCAGCATCATTTATATTTGCTCATACATGACTGCCTCTCACTTTTTGCCTTGCCACTGCCAACCAGAGCAGGTATTAATAAACACCGACTCTATGCAGGAAGTATCTTCTTGTTGTAACTAATTTCTAAACATAACTATAGAGTGTGCAGGTCACACTCTGCAATTTAACAATTCAAATTTTACTTAGCTGAGATGATAGGATTCACTTTTACTTGACACTTTTCTTCTGGTTATTTCTTCTATCAAATATTTTAGCAACAGGTGATATTTTCTTCCTCCTCTTCCCCTATCCCTCCCCCTTGTTCTTCTCTCTTTCTTTCTTCTTTCTCTCTCTCACGCACACACCCACACACACATAACACACACATACAGAATGGGACTGACTGTTTCAGATCATGATGCTGCTGTAGACAGAGTACAATTCCCCAAATCAAATATTTTATGGTACGAGATTTAAATTTTTTTGCCCAAAACTCCTTGGCTAGTTCCTTTTCCTATGTGAAGAGATGCCTGGATGTAATATGATCCTCTTTCTGGCAAAGTTGCTTCCCACCACAGTTGGGAGATTCTCCTCTCCATGCTCACCAGTGCCCACTGCAGTTATTACATGTGAGTGAGCAATAAGCCATCCAGTCACTGTGATGACTCATGCATCTCCAAGAAAGCCCTCCTCGGGGCTCACAGGCCAGGAGGCGATCTCCAGGGAGGGTCTGAGCTTGCTACCTAAAAGTGGCAGGCAGGAAGTATAAGCCCTGCAAACACATTTTTAATTAAATGGAGGATTTTCTCTCTCTCCCCTTTCCTTGCTCTGCCTCTGTCTTCCTTCTCTCTTGTCTTACCAGATACTCTGAAATACTACTCTGGGTCACATCTGCCAGCTTGAGAGGAGTGCTAAGGCAAAACCATCTCCCTCCTCCAGCTAAAAGCAACCAGCCAACATTTTTCAAGGAAGAGTGACAAGAATACATTTCAAATTGCTAACCTAAAACTTAATTGCAATCCAACTATTAATTAATTACATTTATTTATTGCTTTGTATCCTGTAGAAGGGACTTACATTCTAATTCAAAAAGTGAAAGAAGTCATGACCACAATAAACTAATATAATGAGGAAAATATTACTGAGTTCTTGGTGGTTATCTTTAATACCTTATTGATTCTTCTGAAACAAACCCACCATTTGTCCTGAAAGTCTATGAAGTTTTTCACAAGCCTACATTATTTCTCTTTCCTCCACTAGTGCCTTTCCTTCACCCCAAACGTGAACATCCTCTCCTGTGCTTATGATCTTACCAATCCTCTAGCTTAGAGTTCCTTTTCTATCCCCTCCAATCCTCTCTGCTTTAAATCTGCTATTAAGGCTTTTACCTTGTGAATGCCTCTAACATTTCATCTCTTCTTCTTATTACCCTTGCTTTGCGTTAGTGTAGTTACTCAGTCCCCTCCCAGCTGACTACTGCAATTCATGACGCTCTATGCAGTTGATATTTTACTCCTAAATGATGTATCTAATCACACCACTCCTGTGCTTAAAATCTCCCCCAACTCAGTTTGTTATTTAAATTCTTCACAAACTGCTAGCTAATTTATCTCTCTACCTCCATCTGGCACCAACCTGCGCCAAAGCTCCAGCCCACTGAGCTGAGGAATGTTCCCAGAACACACTTGTTGCCTCATCACATCATACATACTTACCATTGTTCCTGAGATGCCCCTCTGTATGCTCCACACTAAGCTTCCCCTCTGTGCTCTTAATGCTTCGTCCTAACCTCTAATTGTGTATGTAAGTTTCACTGCAATTGTGTATTTCATGGGAGTGTGTCCTACCTCTGTAACACTAATGTGCAATATGGAGTTTGTTTTTTCAAAATAGAATTACTACAGGAAATCTTAAAATACACACTTCAGGAAGAAGGAAAATGAATACATACGTAAATCCTGAGACTGAAGAAATTAACAATGAGAGAAGATACAAGTCAATAGACATTATTTTTAAATGTGCAATTTGTGGAGGAAAAAAAGGGAAGCTAGAGAGATAGAAGTCTTCGAATTCTGGAGCATGAGAGGTAACATACTCATTCAACAGATAGCTTTAAGAGTGGATTCTCCATGACATGCCTACTGCCATCTTGAATTGTAACCACCAGAACTGCCCCAAATTAATTCCTAATCAGTTTGTCCTGAACAGTTTCACAGTGATCTACAAGCAGAGAAAAAAATTAGAGTGGTCTGTGGAGCTTTACAGCCAAAGCCTGCAGTCAGGAACGTGTCTGACTCTTCGATATTAGCTTAAGATATTCTAGGTACATTCTGGCTTGGAAGGAGTCACTTTTGTTCTAACCAGTATCTCCTTTTGACTCAGCTTTTGAGGGAAGATCCATTTGGTCCTACTGTCAAGAGGAGCATACTTCTATTACTTAGACCCAAAAATAAATTTGGCAATCCAAGGTCTGTCTGCTTGTCTTTCTGTGTGTCAATCTCACAGCACCTTAAGCCTGGTTTCCATACACTGGGATTGGATTGTTCAAGAATAGTATGTGTTAAAGCAGCAAAAGCAACTTCTATGGCAGCAGGCAAAAATCTGAGATCTTCCAAAGAAGTAGGGAAAGAAACTAGAATAGGGAGAAAAAGAAGTATCAATTCAAAAGACAGCAAATGGAGAGAGCAAACAGAAAGCAATAACAATACTAAAAATATTAACAGAACAAACACTTTCTCCTGTACTCTCACATTAATTTTTGTCTGATGTTACTTATCTCTCATTGTGAGATGAAATACTCAACACCCAAAGTTAAAGCAAGAGAGGTTTCCTTGGCTCACAGTTTCAGAGGTCTCATTCCGTAACTGACTGGCTGCAAGGCAGGGTGGTGTGGCAGACAGGCTTTGTAGGAGAGAAATAGTTTATGGTGGGTAGAAGGCAGCAAAGCATGCAAGGGACTTAGCAGCGTCTTTCTGCCACTTTTACACTCTTATCTATGCTACTGAGACAAGGGTGGTGCCAAACTAATCAGTGGACTGATTCAGTAATTATACACCCTTAATCCCAGCATCAGACACTTCTAGAGTCAGGAACCTCTGGAAAAACTCCCACCTATGACTGCATTAGGATCTGAAGGGACACCCAGATACAAAATATAACAATTCTGACCAAATACCTCTGCAATTATTTGGAGACACTGATTGAGTGTCCTAACTAATTCTTTTCTAACAATGTCGACCTGGAGTAAGTGTCAGATTCCACAAATTCATCCCAGCAGACTATCTCTACTTCAGATGTCAATCGCAAGCTTCAGGTTTCCCCCTATACAAACTTGGGGGTGTTAAAGTATGTAGGAAAGATGAAAAGTGATGTTTAGATGATGTATGGGCATTGGTTATAGAGCTGAGTTTTAATGGGCTTTTTTTTTTTAACTTGCATGTTCTGTGTTAACTGTCAAAGGGTGTAGCTAGTTTTTCCAGCTGCCCCTGTACTCATAATTTGTAAGAGATCTCCACAATCACCAGGCAGCATTTCCAAGATGGGCAGACTAATTTGGTGACTTCTGGCCTCTGGGCCTTTGACAGAACCCTGCTGGCTCATGCGATTTCTCATTGTGCTGTGTGTCTTGCCAGGCATGGAGCCAGATGCATAGTTTATGACACATGGAAGGCTGCAGATCATTTTTGCAAGAATAAAGTCCCTTAGAGCTAATGAAACTGACATGTTTCTACCCAATCTGGGTAGATGAAAATTATGCTGCCAAACTGACTCACCATTTACTAGCTTTGTGCAATACTATAAAGGTAGAAGCAGAAACAGTAACATGTTGTGCTTGGCTTTATGGATGGCTTTCTCTCGTTGACATTAAATGCACAGTGCATAGTGGACTGTAAGTGCACCTCCTGCAGATTTACAACAAATACACTCAGTTAACATTCTAAAGTATTAAAAGTACAAAGAAAACACTAAGCAAGCATTTATAGCAATACTATGAAGTCTACAATAATTGTTTTGACTGTTACCTTTTGCTCATTAGTGCAAATTTTCTGCATTGTAATTACTGTATTGCTTTGTATCTAATGTTTTTATACCTGACTTCAGAGTTAAGTACTTCTCCACTGAGCATTTCAGTCACTTTTCTCTTATTGCACATGCAGTAATAATAACATACAGTTTTAGTGCTTAACAATATTCCTTTTTTTCTTTAATAAGGGGTATTTGAAAACAAACAAACAAACAAACTTGGGGGTTTCCTTAATTTCTTCCTCAGGCTTGGTACTTTGCTAGAGCAGTTCAGAGAACTTGGGAAGGAATCTTACCAGTTTATTAATAAAGAATACAACTAAGGAAGGGCCAACCTGAAGACATGCATAAGGCAAGGAAAGCAATTATGTTCATGTGGGACTGGGGTGCCCTCTTTCAGTGTGCCACCCTTGTAGCATCTGGATGTTTCACCAAGCTCGCACATGTATTCCCATGCTCTAGAACTATTTACACAGGCTTCACCACATACATATAATCACTTATTAATTCAATTCCTAGACACTCTCTCCTCCCGAGAATAAGCAAGATGGGGCTGACAGTTTAGTCTTTGCATCCTGAAGCTATTCAGAAACCCGCAAAGGGCTGCGTCACTAAACAAAAGGATGGTTCTATCACCCAGGAAATCAACAGACTTGGAAGCTGTATCAGATTTTCCTATCATCCCTATTACTCAGGAAATTACAAATGTTTTAGGGGCTGTCAGAAACCAAGGCTAGACTTCAGGGAAGATGGCGACCAGGTGAGCAGCAGAGGGAATCTCTCCCAGAGACCAATCCTTTGCGCGCGGCTGCCCGGTCCGTGGATGCAAAATTCCAACTGATCGGGCTGCTCTCCGTGGCCTGAGCATTAAAGGGCCGGCGGACAAGCCGCGCGGCGAGAAGTGGGCGGATCCTGAGAGCTGGGTGCCCGAGGGATCAGTACTGCGCTTGGGCTGCAGCTCGGTTCAAATTGCATACAGCCGAGAGAGTGAGTGCAGAGGGAAGAACGGCTTCAGCTCCTGAACCCGACTGGCTCAGAGGTGGCTGTAACCAGGATTTGTTGGAGGCAACGGAGCAGAGGAAACTCAGAGAACGCGCTACTGGGACAGACTGCGCCAATCTGGGCAGCGGTCCGGGATCCCACTCAGAACCTCACCCACGCAGCCGGCGCTGCGTGAACTGGAGCAACAGCGATCGGCGGGATTTCTAAGTTGGGAAAAAGCTCCATCCAGAGAAATACATCTGAACAGCATTCCTGTCTGCACGATCAAAGGGTGAGTTAAGTGGGTGCTCTAACCGGTTTTTCCTGAATTGGGAAGAAGCTCAGCCCAGCCAGTGACATCAAAGCAGCTTTAAGGACTGCGGGATCTCCCAGGCGGGAAGACCTACTTAGGCGCCCCAACGGGTTTTGTGAGGGGGGAAGGAGCTCCACCCAGGGAGGAACACCTGAGTGGCCTATCTGCAAGAATCCTGGGGTGGCGAGCTGTTTATTCGCCCCTGCCAGGTCTTGGGGTAGGGAGTAGAAGCGAAAATCTCAGCAGACAGCTTAAGGGACATTCTCCCAAAGAGAAGTAACCATTGGAGCAGCCTCTGCAGCAGACCTTTGCCTGCTGAACTGTCTGTGGAATTTATAGCTCCACAGTTTGAATCTGATACCCAAAAATGGGAAAACAGAGGAACAAAATGCAGTCTCAAAACTCAACCCCACCCAGAACAAGTTTTGAATGT
>PVLD010015201.1:0-49491 GCA_004027595.1 Dinomys branickii | reverse complement strand
TGTAGTATAATTTCAGGTCAGGGATTGTGATTCCACCTGACTTGTCCTTATTGCCCAGGATTGCTTTTGCTATTCTGGGTCTCTTCTGGTTCCAGATGAATTTGAGGCATATTTTCTCTAGATGTGTGAGGTATGCTAACGGTAGTTTAATGGGAATTGCATTGAATCTGTACAACAGTTTTGGTAGTATGGCCATTTTCACAATGTTAGTTCTTCCTAACCATGAGCAGGGTATGTTTTTCCATTTATTGAAGTTCTCTTCGATCTCCTTTTTCAGAGTACTGTAGTTTTCACTGAATAAATCTTTCACATTCTTTGTTAGATTGATTCCTAAGTATTTCAATTTCTTGGCTGCTATTGTAAAAGGTATGGTTTCCTCAATTTCTCTCTCAGTCTGTTTGTTGTTCGTGTATAGGAATGCTATTGATTTTTGGGTGTTGACTTTGTATCCAGCTACGCTGCCGAATTTGTCAATTAATTCCAAGAGTTTTCTTGTGTAGTTTTTGGGGTCCTCCATGTATAGTATCATGTCATCTGCAAATAGTGATAGTTTGACTTCTTCCTTTCCTATCCTTATTTCTTTTATTTCTCTCTCTTGTCTAATTGCTCTGGCTAATGCTTCCAGAAATACGTTGAATAGGAGTGGTGACAATGGACATCCTTGACTTGTTCCTGAATTTAAAGTGAAAGTTTTCAGTTTTTGTCCATTTAGTATGATGTTTGCTGTTGGTTTATTGTACATAGCTTTGATCAGATTGAGGTAGAGGCCATCTATTCCTATTTTTTCTAAGGTTTTTAACATGAATGCATGTTGGACTTTATCGAAAGCCTTTTCTGCATCTATTGAGATGATCATGTGGTTTTCGTCTTTGTAATTAATATGATGTATTACATTAATTGATTTGCGAGTATTGAACCATCCCTGCATCCCTGGAATGAATCCTACCTGGTCGTGGTGTATAATTTTCCTCATGATTCGCTGTAATCTAGTTGCCAATATTTTGTTGAGTATCTTTGCATCTATGTTCATTAGAGAGATTGGCCTGTAGCTCTCTTTCTTGGTTGGGGCCCTCTCTGGTTTTGGTATCAGTATAATACTTGCCTCCAGAAATGTGTTGGGGAGAGTTGCTTCCTTTTCGATTTCATTGAAGAGTTTGAGGAGTGTTGGCATTAGATCTTCTCTCAACATTTTATAGAATTCTGCTGTGAATCCATCAGGGCCTGGGCTTTTCTTTGTTGGTAAGTTTTTAATAACGTTTTCAATCTCATTAATTGATATTGGGTTGTTCAGGATTTTTACGTCTTCCTTATTCAATTTTGGTAATTTGTACCTTTCTAGGAATCTGTCCATTTCTTCTGTATTTTCTATCCTATGGGAATACAGGTTTTCAAAGTAGGTATTAATGATCTTTTGGATTTCTGTGGGATCTGTAGTGACTTCATCCTGTTCATTCCTTATTGCATGAATTTGAGATCTTTCCCTTCCTTTTTTGATAAGGTTGGCTAGGGGTTTATCAATTTCATTTATTCTTTGGAAGAACCAACTCTTTGATTCACTAATTTTTTGTAGAGTTTTCTTCATCTCGATTGCATTAATTTCTGCCCTGAGTTGTATAATCTCCTCCCTTCTTTGGGCTCTTGGTTTGGCTTGCTGCTCTTTTTCTAAGAGTTTGAGGTGTATCATTAGGTTATTTATTTGCTGTCTTTCTGTTTTCTTTATATATGAGTTCATTGCTATAAATTTCCCTCTAAGGACTGCTTTCATTGCATCCCACACATTCCGGTAGGTCGTACTTGTGTTTTCATTTATTTGTAGGTATTTTTTAATTTCTTCTTTAACTTCTGGAGTGATCCATTGGTTATTCAGGAGGTTGTTGTCTAACTTCCAGGTGTTTATGTGGTTTTTGGAGTTCTCTTTGTCATTAATTTCCAATTTCATTGCACTGTGGTCCGATAATATGCATGGGATAATTTCCCTTCTTTTGCATTTAGGTAGATATGCTCTATGGGCTAGAATCTGGTGTATTTTAGAGAAAGACCCATGTCCAGCTGAGAAAAATGTGTATTCTGATGTTGTGGGGTGGAATACTCTGTATACATCTACTAAGTCCATTTGTTCACACTTTTGGTTGAGGTCTGTTATTTCTTTGCCGAGTTTCTGTCCAGTTGACCTGTCTCTTTGCGTCAGAGGGGTGTTTAGGTCCCCTATTACAATAGTGTTATTAGTTATTTGATTTTTCACGTCTGTTAAGATTTGACTTGTAAAGTTAGGTGCTCCATTGTTTGGTGCATAAATGTTTAGGATTGTTACCTCTTTGTCTTGCAGCTTTCCCCTAACTAGTATGTAATGACCTTCTTTATCTCTTTTGATTGTTTTTGGTTTGAAGTTTACCTTGTCTGCAAACATAATAGCTACCCCTGCTTTTTTCTGGGGACCTCTTGCATGGAGAATTGTTTTCCAACCTTTAACTTTAAACCTGCGGATTTCCTTTTGAGTAAAATGTGTTTCTTGTATACAACATATTGTTGGATTGTGTTCCTTAATCCACTCTTCCAATCTTTTCCTTTTGACTTGTGAATTGAGGCCATTTACATTAATGGTTATAATGGTTATATGTTTGCTTATTCTAGTCATGTTATTTACTTGTTGTTGTTTCCCTTCTTTTGCTGAATGTTTACTTACTTGTTCTGTTTAGGGGATTATGTCTATCGTTGTTCTTGGGATTGTGGTCTCCTTTTTCTCTGTCTAGAATATCTTTTAGTGCTTTTTCCAATGCTGGTTTGGCACTCATGAAGTTCTTCAGTTGTTCTTTTTCATGGAAATATCTTATTTCTCCATTGAATTTGAAGGATAGTTTTGCAGGATACATCAGTCTGGGTTGCAAGTTGTTTTGTCTCAGAATCTGTAATATCTCGCTCCAAGCTCTTCTTGATTTCATGGTTTCTGTTGAGAAGTCTGCTGTGATTCTGATGGGCTTTCCTTTATAGGTGGTCTGTTTCATTTCTCTAGCAGCTTTTAATATTGTGTTCTTTTGCTGGATATCTGGGATCTTGACTATTATATGCCTGTGTGTGTTTTTCTTTGGGTTATGGATTGTTGGGGTTCTATTTGCCTCGATTAACTGAACTTCAGTATCTTTTACCTTGTTTGGGAAATTTTCTGCTATTATTTCAGCAAATATTGTTTTCATATCGTTTGTGTGGTCTCCTGCTGTTTCACTGACTCCTATTACTCAAATATTATTTCGTTCTGCCTCATCTTGCAGCTGTTGGATTGATTTTTCTTGTGTCTTTGATGATTTTTATGAGATCCTTCCTTTCATGCTCATAAGCTGCCATGCTGTCTTCAAGATCTGAAATTCTATCTTCGGTTTCATTTAAGCGGTTTGGCAAGCTTTCTGTGGAAGTTTTCAAATCCTGGCAATCTCTTTGGACCTGTTGCATTCTTGGTAATTCATTCCTAATTTGCTCTTGTAACGTTTCCATTTGTTCCCTATTTTCTTCTAATCTTTTATCTATTTCTTCTCTATGTGTATGGAACATTTCTTCCATTATAGTTTTCAGTTCATGTTTTGTCTGAGAGATCATTGCAGGTATGTGGTTTATATCTGCTTTATGCTCTTTTATGGCCTGTTGGAGTTGTTTCATTTCGGATGCAATCGTTTCATAACTTGCAGGTATGTGGCTTCCTAGTTCCCCTGTATCCTCGCATTCAGGACTTGTTCTGTGTGGAGTTGAGTTCTGAGACTGTGTTTTGTTCTTCTGTCTTCCCATTTTTGGGTATGAGATTCAAAATATTAAGCAATAAATTACCCAGGCAGTTCACCAGGCAAAGGTCTGCTGCAGAGGCTGCTCCAATGACTCCTTCTCTTCAGGAGAATGTCCCTTAAGCTTTCTGCTGAGAGTTCCGCTTAAAAGGCTGTTCAGTTGCTGGTTTGCTACTCCCTACCGAGAGACCTGGGTGGGGTGTGTAAGACCGCTCCCCCGCCCTCCTAGGTTTCCCTGCAGGTATAGGGACGGATCTCCTCCTGCACTGGGTGATCTGGTTGTGAGTGCAGATAGCTCACCAATTTTGTAGTCCCTGCAGGCAGGAAGGCTCCAAAGTGCCAGTTTTTTGTGCTATGCTCACGATCGGCCTCTCTCCGCCACTTCTGTTTCCTTGCACTCTCCGGGTCTGGGGGAGGGAGTGGGATGCTCTGCTTCTCTGTGCTCCTCGCGCTGCCTGGGCCCTGGACTGCGGGCCCCTGAAGGCCTTGGCCGTGTAGCCTGCCCGAGGCACATGAGATTGGAGACCGCCCAGCGTTGCCGCTGCTAAAAAGCCGATTTTTGGCCGGAGTCGCTGGCGAGTTGAGCCGGTTCGGGAGGCAGGAGGAATCGAGCTGCAGGAGGAATCGAGCTGCAGGAGGAATCGAGCTGGCTGTCCCCCCAGGGTGCTCTGACCCACCCAAGCCACCTCCTGTCTGCCGCACCGAGTGTCTCTGGTGCCCAGTGTTCGGGGCTTTCCCGCGTCTCGCCATGGCAATTTGGCCGCCCTACCGCATCTCCTGCAGCAGCTCAGAGAAACACGTTCAGTTTGAACTTCCCAGCTGAGGTCCCAGCATTCGCGCTCGCCAAGTCTGTCTCAGAGCTGTGGGTGTTTATCAAGGAGGATCGCTCCTTGCTGCTCACCTGGTCACCATCTTCCCGGAAGTCTGGGCTTCTTATTTCAAGACTAGTTTTATGTGAAAGAAACATAAATTAATCTTTTTACCACAACAAAATTTTTAGATTTTCTGTCAATACCAGCATCACTGGTCATGTGATAATTGCAGCCTCCATCTATGGAGCCCTATTATTTTTCAGATGTCATGCTAAGAACTTTATATTACTAGCTCATTTATCTATCATGGCAATCCTATGACCAGGTGCTATTATTTTTACCAATTTAAAGAAGTGGAGAAGGAAATGTAGAAGAGTCACATAAACTGCTCAAAATGGCATAGCTTAGGTTGAGCAGAGATGAGCCTCAGGCATGTTTGTTTGATTTTCGAGCCTGGATATGATGCTGCCAGGTAGAGGTAAAACTTAATTGAGATTCTGAGAGACTTATCTGAAACTACCATGTTTTCCTAAACTTAACACTTTATTGTTGACCAAGTGTACTTCTCAGGCCTGTCTTCTCTCCCACAGTTTTGACAAATCCCAATCCCACCTAAAACCTCATTTCACTGCAGCTATGCTACAGCCCAGCTTGAAGTTTAAATCCTGCCAGAATCAGCTTCATACAGTTATATATGATAGCAGTCCCTCCACGGGGGCAAGCTGTGCTCTCAGAGGGTAGGTCTTTGTTCAACATTGAAAGGAGGTAGCAGATGGAGTAAAATTATGATTGACATCTGGTCTCAGACTCATTATGGTTGCCCTGATTCTCGCTCAGATTCACTGAAATGTTTTTCCTCTGAGAACAAAGCTTCCAGAAACTCCAAACACCTATATTAACCAGTGACCTAAAAGGAACACTTAGTTGCTAACTTCCTGGCTAGCCTTCAAGTAGCTTGGCAGATCCTTCTTGCTGTTATTAGGCTATTATAATGAATTAATTATTCTGGATAGCTAGGCTCATTTTAACAAAAACAGCCTGATTCTTAAAAGTCATCTTTTGAAATTTCCAATAACCGTAAGAACCCATTAGCAATTTTTTTTGAGGAAAATAAGAACATAAGACTAGTAAAGAAAAGGTGTTATCTCAGTTGTCCCTAGTGAAGGAATAGTAGCATTCACAAGCTTATGTAGATGGTTTTGCTTTATGGTTAACCTAGATTACAAAGATGAAACTTGGTCAGGTCCTTTTACTTACATAATTGGGAATAGAGACTATAAGCACAAGAATGAATGGAATAAACACATTCTATTCAAAACTGCATGAACATTTACTCTTTATTGAGTGCCTATTATGTACCAGATGCCACATGAGGTACTTTTGGTTTTTTATTTAATGCAATTGATATGCCAGCCCCTATGAGTAGAGCACAATTTGTAAGTAGAATGATATTTAAAATATTGAGTGAATTGTTGAAATTCACATAGTGTAAGTTTATGTGTAGTTCTACCTTCAAAATGCCCACTGTTTTAGTTTTCTAGTTGTATGACAAAAACATGTTCTATGCTTTTGGATATTTTAAGCAGAGGGTTGCTTTATAGCACTTCAAGAATACTGAAACTCAAATGACACTTGAAAACAGTTCTGGGTCACTGATTGTGGTTTGGATTGATGAGTCCAGATACTTCCTTTCCTGCTCCTTTCTCTTTTCTGCTTTTGTCTTTTGGCCAAAGAATAAAGAACAGTGAATGTCTTGGTTACTTTTCTCTTGTTGCTGAGACAAAAATATCTGACACCCCAAATTAAGGAAAGAAAGCTTTCTTTAGCTCACAGTCTGTGGAGGTTTCAGTTCATACTTGGCTGGTTCCAAGGCAGAGTGGCACATGGCAGAGGGCAACAGTTCATGGTGGCAGAAGACAGCAAAAGCAGCAAGAGCAAAAGGGGAGGAGTGGCAGCAAGTAGCCTCTTTCTCTCCCTTACATATGCAAACTATCTGCCCCAGGGTGGGCGGGTGTAGCCCTCACACCCATAATCCCAGCATTGGATCATGGATCAATCATAAACTCTAAAAGCCTGCCCCATGACTGCATGAGGCTTTGGGGGGAACATCCAGATGCAAACCAGAACAGTTAATTAACTTTATGCATTATTAACTACATGTAAAAGTTTTGATGAGAAGGAAATGAAAATTACTGATTAGAATGAACTCTGTCTATTATTGTTCAAATTCATTTAATGGCACATTACCATTCTTCATTCCCATGACTTCTTAAATTGGCTTGAGTGTTTTAAAAGAAAAACTTGAAATTGGCCCATTGAGCAAATAAATACAGTAATATTTTTACAAAGAAACTAGATTTTATTTGTCTGTAATGGTTTCATTACCCTAATGATTGCACAAAAAAAATAAAGTAGGTGCTTAAAGCAGACAATTTCATTTGTCACACTACAAAGAGAGTCAGCTACTACAAGGTAATGGTTGGGGTTCTGGGAAGATTTACATAGGTCAGAGCACAGCAGAGGTTTATGTTAGTATTACTTCATGGATGGCCAGGCTACGTGTACAGTTGATATTTAAAATCCTTAGTAGTAGTTGTAAAATTCTATAATCTTTAGAAGTAACCTACATAATGCAGTATACTCTGTAAAGTTTCTACTTTTAAAAAAGTTGTCATTTACTAAATTTTACATGAAGGCAAAGCCACATTGACGTTTTTATTTTAAAGAGAATAGTAAAAAAAAAAAGGAACAATAGAAAAATACAAACAAAACAAAGCAAAGACATTAAAAATGATACAGGGCTTCAAACCAAATGATAAGGATTAACAATGGTTTTTATATTACATATTGTTATCTTCAACAAAGCTGCTCAGATTACCAGATGTAAGAATGGAAGATTGATCTCTAATGTTCCTTTAAATTATTATTTTCACATTGACTTTTGGTAGCTATGAAAAGTATACTCTTACTGGTTATTCTTTATGGAAATTTTGGACCACAAGTTATTATTATTATTATTTTTTTTTGCGGTACTGGGGATCAAACTCAGGACCCTGCGCTTGCTAGGCAGGCGCTTATTCCACTGAGCTATATCCCCAGCCCGGACCACAAGTTAATACTTGTAGTTGATTTCCATTTAATATATTGTTCCAACTAATGCAGTTTACAGAAAGCAGTGATCAAATTCTTGAGTGTCTTAGATCATTTTCTGCTACTATAGCAAAATACCATAGGCTGAGTAATTTATAAAGGAAAGAATTTTATTTGGTTCATTCTTTTAAGACCAAGAAGTCCAATAGCATAATTCTGAAGTAGAAGAGAAGAAATGAAGGTAGGTTGAAAGGGCACAAGGAAAACTGTAATGTAAAGATTATATATTGAAGAAAACTATAGCTTAAGGACACAAAGTTAACTAAGGTTACAATGTCTTGTTTTTTTTTACTCCTATGCCTATGTTTCTTTTCCAGAATACTTACTCCTCATACCTAAGTGTTGTAAAAGATATAATTAGTCTGTGAATTTGTGCCATGCTTTTGTCCTTGAAGTCTGACCTGTGCTTTTCTATTAATTCTGCAGGTTCACATACTCCACACACTTTCACACTTGAGGAAGAAGCATTATTAATTAGGTATCATATCCCTAAACTTGAAGCCCATGGAGATGACTATATTCTAACCTAGCCGACTGTTGAGTACGCTGACAGACACTAGGAATACGTATCCTCAGTCAGCTGAGACCACATAAATACACCTCGGCCCAGACTCTAGTGTGTCTCATCATCAGTCAATCACACTTTTCTCTGAGTGTGTACTGCTTTGATTCTGCCTGATCTACTTATGTGTCTCACTGATGAATCCTGCAATTCTTTTCCATGATGAGGCAAGAACCTACTCCATAGGAGAGAGGGAGCGAGTTGAGCTCCTTATCCCTTTGTGAGAAACTTCTTGGACCCTGCCAATGGACAAAAGCAGCCTTTACTTAGCTTCTGGTTAGGGCTTTCTTGCTGCCACAAAATGATGAAAGTCATCACATCAACAGAAAAAGCAATTGTGCTGCTTTGAGTCTTTCTTCCTCTTCTTCTAAAGTCCTTAATATCATCATGGGGTCCTGATCCCTTGGCCACATTGCTGTTGGGTCTGTGGTAAGGCTGCACAGCATAGTGGGAGTATAAGACTCCAGGGCAGAAGTGCTCACTCATGGCCAAGAAGTGAAAGAGAAGGAAGAGGCTAAGATCCCCAGTCCCCTCAGGGCATGTTTCTGGTGCCTGGAAGAGCTCTCACTGGTCTCACCTCTTGACATTTCTACCTACCGCCAACAGCGCCAGGCTGGGGACTAGGCCTTTCACACGTGGCTTCATGCCACATTCCAGGTCCAAACTCCAGTGGACAGGAAACAGGGCTCAAGAAATAGAAAAAGGCAAAAGATTTATATGATCTGAAGAGAAACCAGAGTATCAAGAAATAGAATGATCTTGAGGAAAGATAGAGTCCTAGCCAAGCAAGCCCAACACAGTAAGTAAAGGTCTGGTGAAAGAGGATTAGTTTTTACACAGTCTATGCATATATCTAAGACCAATTAGCCTGACAGGGTGGATCTCAAATCTGGTATGCACCTGAATCTTTCGGAGGCATGGCAAAACACAGGGACTTTGGGTTCCTACACTCAGAATTTCTGCAGCAATTGACTGAGGGTGACATCTAACAGTTTTCATTTAATGAGTTATTCAGAGACCACTCTATAAAATCATTACACCTAGTGTACCTGTATCCTTTATGTGAGGCTGAGTAAGGATTTTTATGAACACTAGTGTGTGGGATATTGGGGGATTTCGGCAGGAGCCAACCTAGGAAGGCTGTTTTGGAGCAGTGGACAACTTTTCTTTCCCTGGGCCTGATGTGTTTGCCATTGCTGTGCCCTGAGGCAGTGAAAAGAATGGCAAATAGACATGAAATTTCTCTACCTATCATTTTGGAAGCAAGAATGACTTGCCACACTATTCTGACTCTAATCTTTGAATTTCTGAATGTTTTTATTGTTCAGGTTTTAATGAACACCTTATAAAAGCATCTGTTTTTATTTTTTATCTTAGCCAGTTTATTAAGCTGAACTTATAGAAAGTATATTTCATGAATACTAACTGCTTTTTATTTTACAATTGTCCACACGCAAAATGATATTTGTGTAATATAAGGTACAGATAATTGTAAAGAGTTGATTGGAAACTGAGGATGCTCTGAATAGTTGAAGTCTTCCCCTCCTCCACCTTAATCTGACCTGAAATGTGACTTTATTTACGCTGTGTGCTGGGGGATAGCAGGCCTTTTAATATTTCAAGTCTTAAAAAGGAATAGCAAGCAGTCAATGGAAGAGAGAAAAAACAGTAACAGGCAGTGCTGCAGACATTGATTCCCCGGTTTTAACATGTTCATTAAAGGGGAAACATTTTGCAAAATGAAAAGTGAGCAGGAGTGTGCGAGCTGGAATGAGGGAGGCTGGTGGTGGGGGTAGAACAGGCAAAGCACTCATTCATTGATATTTCTAAGACAAGCTTAGTAAGTCGCAGGTTACCTCCTAGCTGGTCTCCTATGTTTACAGCAAGTCAGTTTAAGTATTTGAAATTATGTTCTTGATGTATGTATTTATCTAAAAAAATAAGATGCTAAGTTTATTGATTGACAGTACTACATTATATTTACAAAATGTTGGCTTTTCTCTTTTTTTTTTCTCTTTCTAGTTGTGAAAATGTTTTACTCTTCATGTTGTTTTCTCTCTTAATTTGACTTCACTATATAGTCAGATGTTACTTAACAACACGGTAACTTTCTTACATGTTTTTTGTCACTTTTTAACCTACACTTTACCTAGATAAAACAAAGATGAATACTGTTCACAATTTTGGTAAAATTTATTACTTCTCTTAATGTGTACCCAGCTTAATTTTACCAGTTGTCTTGGTTACTCTTTTCTCGTTGCTGAGACAAAATACCCAACACCCAAAATTAAGGAAGGAAAGGTTTATTGAGCTTACAGTTTGTGGAAGTTTCAGTCCATACTTGGCTGGTTCAGAGGCAGAGTGGCACGTGGCAGAGGCCAAATGTTCATGGCAGCAGAACACAGCAAAATAAACAGCAAAAGGGACAAATGGCTGGCAAGCAGCCTCTTTTTCTCCCTTACATTGTAAACAGCCTACCCCCACCCAGGGGGCATGTAGCTCTCACACAATCTTCAGGCCCTCCTCTTCCACAGCCTCAGCACCTGTACAAAGTAAGCACCCTGGCTTCCTGCTGAATCACTCAGCCAAATCTCGACTCCCCAAGTTGACACAATGTATCAACCATAACACCAATGTATTATTAGTCTCTGGAATTCATCTCATGACAAAATAACATGAATGCGTTTTTGGCATCATTTCTTCACCGCTAGTACATGTTATACTCAACAGTGGAGACAACATAAAAATGGTTAGTTCAGCATTCAGTATATTGACTTTGTTTTAGTAACCACTACCCAAGTTCTACCTAAAGATGTAATTTTAAACAAATTGTCAGGACTGAAATCTGTGACAATGTTAGTTTCATAAGATCACAGAATGTTTATAAGGGGTGCTATATTAAGGCCTGAAAGAATTTACCCAAGTATATTTCTGAGTACTTTTATAGGCTTCAGATCTGTTCCAATTAATAATTTTCTTTAGGTATAGAGTAAGGCATGGAGCACTTCTAGAGACTCTTGGTATTAAACCACCCCCAAGGAGAAGTCCCCTATGGATCTGTCAAAGGCAAAATTTCCAAATTATTGAATTTTATGCAAGACAAGGAAATTTAGAAGGGCCCAAAACAAACAAACAAAAACAACAAACAACCTGCACAGAAAACAATTGCTTGGGGTTTCTGAATTAGGGAGAAAACGTGTGTATACTACCTATGGTCTTTAGAAATTTAGAGCAGATTAAAGAATCAGTAGTGTAATTAAAATTTATAATTTTTATGAGAGAAAATTTCTCATTGTTTTCTCTCTAGCTCAGAAATGCAGACTTAATTTAGCAGCTTTGTTGCTCTGCAGAGCCTGTCCCTGCTGTATTGCCTCCTGCTTCTGTGATGCCTCTCTCTGCCTGGTAGGAAAACATCCCCCTGGACCCCTAGAAAGAAGCCTCCAATAGGGCTTAACTAGGTAAACTACTTCCATTGCCCATGCAACTGGAAAGTGTAAGATGAAGAACAGCCTAAAAGAGAATTAAATGCTGTACTGAGACACTATCATTTTCCTTTCTTTTTTAAGCAAACATGAAATAGAGAATGCACTCTTAGCTCATTTACTTCATCTGCAAGGTCAGACAAATTTTTGAATGGAAACACCAAAATGATTTTCCCATGGGAGGAAAACTCTGATCTTGCTTATTGTCTTCAACTTCTTATAGGAGAATGTAGTTCCTTTAAAGGACATATGAAGCATAGAGGAGAAGATAACTAGCTGGAGGAAGAAGCGAAAAGGAGGCTTTGTAAAGGATACAACATTAGAAGTAGGTTGTGAGGAATAAGTTCTTCAAGGAAAGAAAAATATTTTAGGCATAGGGTAAGGGCAGAAATCATCATGGTAGTATGGTGATGTGTGTGTGTGTCTGTAGAAATCAGAAGCTGGACTTGGAAAAGGTAGGTTTTTCCAATATGCAGAGCGAGCTGGACATTGACCTCTGATTTTACACAGCGCTTGAAGCACTCTTTTAGGTGTATGTCATGGCCGTAGGAGTAAATGGAAGTTCTTTGGGATCCTTGTCTTCATTTCAGTCAGGGCCCATTGACACATTTTACAAATTTGAGTCCATTCCAGGTTTTTGTTAAACAAAGAATTTTCGGCTCTATATTCATTCTTTTCCTTTTCACGGAGTCTACACTACAGGTCACCATTTTAGGAAGTCTACGAATTGCTTGACCACCTTGTCTGTTTTGCTACTGCACTCTTGTTATGGTTGATACATTGTGTCCATTTGGGGAATCTGCAGGTTTAACTAATGAGTGATTCAGCAGGAAGCTGGGGTGCTTACTTTGTACACATCCTGAGCCTGTGGAAGAGGAGGGCATGGAGATTGTGTGAGAGGTTCACGCCCCCTGGGTGGGGGTAGGATGTTTACAATGTAGGGGAGAAAAGGAGGCTGCTTGCAGCCATTCTTCCCTTTTGCTGGTGGTTTTTGCTGTGCTCTGCTGCCCTGAACAGTTTGCCTTCTGCCATGTGTCACTCTGCCTCTGAACCAGCCAAGTATGGACTGAAACCTCCACAAACTGTAAGCTAAATAAACCTTTCCTTCCTTCATTTTGGGCGTTGGGTATTTTGTCTCAGCAATGAGAGAAAAGTAACCAAGACAGAATTTGGTACCAGCGGAGTGGGGTTGTTGCTGTGACTATACCTGACCATGTGGCTCAAGAGCCTTTGGAAATTGCTTGTGGGAAGAGTTTGGAAAGGTTCAGAGATGTCGTCTGAAAGGGAAGCACTGGAACGCCTTTGCCTGTTCTGTGTGGGAGATTATGATCAGAGCTCAGAAGACCAGAAGGCTGTTAGAAATCCTGCCAGTAAAGACTGGATTTGGAAGGTTTCTGATGGGAAGGTCTGCATTGGTTATTGGACTCCAGTTGATGTATGTTATGGCTTGGCAGAAAGTTTGTCTGCATTTTGCTCGTGTCCAGAGACTTTGCCTAAGACAGAGATTAAGGCTGGCAGCGAACTGATTAATCTGGCAAAAGAAATTTCAAGGCAGTCGAATGTTGGGGCAGTGGCATAGTTATTGTTGGCAGCTTTTAACCAGATTTATATGGACAATCAAGAGCAAAGAGCCCAGCAGGGTGATTTAAAATGTTGTGAGTTTGGCCAGAAAGGAAGCTCCAGTAAAACTGTGGATTTCAAAGATAAGGCTGAGGAGATCTCTATTGCTGAGAAGGAACAAGAAAATGGAAAAGATGGCCTGAGGGCATCACGAGCAGCAAGTCTCCACCCTTTGCAGCCTGAAAACTGTAAAGGTGAGAGACCTTGCCTTGAGAAGGAAGCCAAAGAGTGCCATGTTCCAGAATGGCGGCGGCGGCCACACCAGGTTCCAGAATGGAGACGGCACAGAGAATTTACTCCTCAGAATTGGATTCAGTGTGCCCAGCCATCCAGGCACTCGACCCCTATGGCCAAGAGAGAGGAAAGTTTGGCTACTGCTCCAGGTGGCAGCAGACCTTGTCATCATCTGCGTGGCCCTGGCTTTAGGTGCAAAGAAAATGCAAGAGTTCTGAGGTTAAGGAGGCTTCCACCCAGATTTCAGAAGGCCTGGGAGGCCAAGCAGTGTGCCCCTGAGAGGGCAATATGTGAGGCTGTGAGTGTGAAGCAAAAGGTGCCCTGGAGACCTCAGAAGTTTAGAAAAGACGGGAGCATGGATCATCTGAGAAAAGCTGCAACTGGGGAGCAAAGCAGACCTAAGAGAGAAGCTATGGAGGCTGTAACCACCAGAAGTGCCATAGGGGTGGATTCATGCAAGCCCTTTGGAGCTTACAATGTGCCACAAGTTGCTTCAGTTGCTGGATGTGGAATTACAGGACACAATGTTAGCCCTGCTGGATTTTGGATATGTTTTGGTCCCAATGCTCTATATTACCCTGTTGGTGCCTTTTGGAATGGTAGTGTTTATTTTGTGCCTTTAAATGTTGGAAGTGTTTAATTTTCATTTGTATGAGGACAAAATGTTATGGTTCTAATGTAAGCATGTCCTTGTATCTGGAAACTGGTTTAAAGAAATGTGTCTGATTCCCAAGTTGACAAGGGGTGGAATGTTATGGTTGATACATTGTGTCAACTTGGGGAATCTGCAGGTTTAACTAATGAGTGATTCAGCAGGAAGCTGGGGTGCTTACTTTGTAAACATCCTGAGCCTGTGGAAGAGGAGGGCATGGAGATTGTGTGAGAGGTTCACGCCCCCTAGGTGGAGGTAAGCTGTTTACAATGTAGGGGAGAAAAGGAGGCTGCTTGCAGCCCTTCTTCCCTTCTGCTGGTGGTTTTTGCTGTGCTCTGCTGCCCTGAACAGTTTGCCTTCTGCCTTGTGCCACTCTGCCTCTGAACCAGCCAAGTATGGACTGAAACCTCCACAAACTGTAAGCTAAATAAACCTTTCCTTCCTTCATTTTGGGCGTTGGGTATTTGTCTCAGCAACCAGAGAAAAGTAACAAGACAACTCTCTTCTCATGAAGATAATTTGTGATTGGATAGTCAGAATTACC
This sequence comes from Dinomys branickii, assembly GCA_004027595.1. Classification (NCBI taxonomy): domain Eukaryota; kingdom Metazoa; phylum Chordata; class Mammalia; order Rodentia; family Dinomyidae; genus Dinomys; species Dinomys branickii. The sequence continues at coordinate 34,668 of PVLD010015201.1, read as the reverse complement.
AATTGGTGAGGCACTAGGCCTTTTGATCTGTCTTTCCTTTTGTATTCTATGCCATACAATCATGAGTTTTCCTCTGAACTTTTAAATTTTTACTGTAGTCTAAAGACATATGAAGCTACCTAAGCTCAATGTTTTCCTTGCTGGGTATTTTAAGCACCTATGTCAAGATTCCTGAACCCTAAGATTCTCACCATTTCTGCTCCACTAACAAACCTAGATGCTTGATGGAGCTTCTTGGTGTCCTAACTATGAAGGTTTACCACCTGCTTTGCTTGAACTAAAATAGAGACAAGCGTTAGTTGAGATCTTTACCATGACTCTATTTTATGTCCTATTTTAGTAGCATATGTTATCACAGGCTCAAAATATGTTAGATTATCATAACAATACTTTACATTCCTTTCAGGAAATATCACACAAAATAGATTGTTGTGGTGTACTGACTTCTTTAAATTGAAGATACTTTGAGAACAGCAGGTCCACGGAGAGAATTTTTCTGAACTTCTCTTAGGTGACCACAGGCAGATCTTCCAAAGGGATCAGGGATAGTCATGAGTCCCCTTTCCTGGAATTTACTCAACCAGGGAAGATGAAGTTGTATCCTAGTAGAGGAGGGTGAGAGTTAATACTATGCTCAGACAGACTATCACAGAATATCACATACTATTCTGAGGTTCCCAGAAGTCATTTGAGGTCTTTTACTGATCTTAGGTTGCCTAAATCCCCTTCCCTACTTCCATGTGAAGAGGAGGTATAAGCTTTCAGATCTCATGAGGCATTTGGGTATTTGCTTTTCTTTCACAAAATGCTCCTGTACATATACTAAATTTCTATGCTCTTCTCTTGTTTATCTACTGTTAGTTTAGTTCATGAACACAATTATCAAACCCTATGGAAGGAGGAAAGCTTGTCTTTCTATTCTTCACACTAATTTCTACCAATTTTTTATTTTCATCAACTTCTCCTGAACTTAACCATTTTTATTTGTTTTTAATAGAGTAATTGCATCAATTGTTATATTTAAAATATAAGCTTATCTTACCGATTATCAATATCATCTAGATTGTCATAGTTAATGTTCTATATTGTAACTTTAAGATTAATCACCTCAACTTTGCTTTTTTCATGTACATAATTATGTAGCTCTGTTAATTTCAGTAATATTAAGGAGAAGTTTTAATCTTTTTTGTCTTTTTGAGACAAGGTCTCGCTATGCAGTTCAGGCTGGCCACATTTCACTTTGTATCTCAGCCTAGTCTCAAATTTGCAGTGATCCTCTTGTGTCAGCCTCCCAAGTGCTCAGATTATAAGGGTGTGCCACCATGTCTGGTTTAGCATTTTTCATCTTTAAAATTCTTTCCTCATGGTCATTACTGGACACCTTTTTTCCAGTTAGATTTATGCCAGACTGCTGGAAGAGACATGTTGGATGGGTTGGACTTTTAGCATTTCTCAATAGACTTAAGAAATAATTTTCTACTATGTATGCAGAGTTAACAATTCATGATGTGCAAGCCCAAACAAAAATCCTCTTTTAGGAAGAGTGGCAGAAAATATAGGGAAGAACCAACAGTAATCCCAGACATACTTGGAGATTTGGCAAGCTTCCAATATAATAAAGCTTGAATAATTTTTTTCTTTTGTTGATCACAATTGAGGAAACTACTTGCCTGAAGTTCACAGTTATATTTGACCACTGTAAAACAGAACTGAAGCCACAATGAAAATATTTGCAATGAACTGGAAAACAAAATAAATGAAATATATTCTTTTAGTATTTCTGAGTTGTAACATACCATTTGCTTTTGCTTATAAGTAGATTCTATTAGAGGGATTCTGTAGCTTCAGATGACAATTAATCCCTATCTAATTCATAATGAATATAAAACCCTATTTATTTGAGTAAGCAAAATAATTTTAATAATCATGAAAAACCACGATTTAATATTCTAATCAAGTTCATGATTAGTGAATCTTTAGAAACAGTTGTTATTGCAATAGACATATTTTCTCTGTATGAATCTACTTTCTACCATGGTGAGACAATTCTAATGTTAATGCTTAAAAGGATAGAATGTTTGCTGTTATCCTTTCAGTGTTATTGATTTTTGGCTTTAAAAACTTTTACTATTTTAGAATATTTATTAATGTCAGGAGCTGCTTGGAGACCTGAAAGAAGAAAATTATTTTTCTTGTTAATTGTGGTTACATGTTTAGTTATTGGTTACATGTTTATTTTGCGGGGCAGAAGAATAATCCTTGTAGATGATGTGAAGCCTGCTTAGTCTAGATGTAAAATTCATTGTGTGTATTTTCTACCAGACTGCAGGCAGATCAAGAGTGGACCTGTTATAAAAATTGCTTGGAACTTAAAAGTAGTTCTATCCAGAAGTAGGTGTTAATGATTATTTTTGGTAAAAGTTGGGTAGAACCCAGCGTTTGAATACCTGAGTTTGTGGAGCTGAATCTTACAAAGGAGAAGAAAAGAACTAAAGAGGCTTGCAGTACACATTACAGATCAAATGTTAAGTTTTGATTAAAGTAAACTTCTACAACCCCCCCTCTTAATTAAATAGCTATAAAGTAGATGGCATTTTCTCAAATTCCTCTTGCAGCTATTTCAGTCTAATAAGGCTATGTTGAACTTCATTTGCATGGCCAAGCTCACATGCACTCCTCATGTAAACACAGGAAGGGGTTTCTATCTGCTTTACAGTTTCATTTCTTAAACCACATTGTAGTATCCTCTGAACATTAGATTTTTCCAGTTCAGCTGTGCCATGATTTCTTATATTTTAACAATACCTGCTCCACCCACCAGAATGGATGGAAACCTTGGCTAGGAGGTGAGCCCTGTAATGTTTTTCAGTGGGTAAATGCATGACAAAGCCTTTTGATGGAACTGAGAAATGTATTACTAAAAACCCAATTGTTGTTTGAGCTTTTCCTGCAGATGGCACTGGTGCTACTTAAATAAAAAACACATCTTTTCTTAGTAGCTTTTAGTTCATTGTGCAACTGGAAAGGCTCATAAGTGCTGGAAAACTAAGTAGATGTCTTGCAATAAGTACTCACTTATGTGTGCATGATTGAGCCCCAGCATAGCTTAGCTATTCCTTTTAGAGGTCTGCTTTTCAATTAATGCATTCACATGGAGAGTAAAATCTGATGGTGTGTTCTTTCTGATGAGGGAAGAGGAGTATGACAAAAATTGCATCAAAAAATAAAGCTTCAGGACACTTCTCCAGCTGCACATGCTTGAAAAATCCAGACTAGTCTGAGAATGTGTAAATATCTCAGGAAATTGGAGGGGGGAGGTACGGGTTAATTTTTAAAATAAAAAAAAAATTTATTCTGATAAAATCACAGGACGTTTATTTTGACAAACTCAGAAATGAATTCAAGGACAGATTCAAGATGGCTGACTAGAGGAGGAATCACATCTAGATGTGCAGGGAAAGGGCTGGGGATATAGCTCATTAGAATAAGCACTTGCCTAGCAAGCGCAGGGTCCTGAGTTCGATCCCCAGTACCGCAAAAAAAAAAAAAAAAAAAAAAAATTATAGATGTGCAGGTAAGATCAACTAAAAATCCAGATCAGTGGAAGCAGGAGGGAGATTTACACCCTCATACAGAAAATCAGTTTGGAAGAAGATATGTTGATCATACCAAACATCAGGACAGTAGTCAAAGAGAGGGGAACTGGTCTCACAGAGCTGGTCCACATGACCCCCAACCTCACGCATCCTGGGAGCAGCCATCTTGAGAACTTCCCAAAGAGCCAGAAGGAACCAAGGAGCACTGCAGAGACCAGTGTCCATGGTAAGAGGCCCCCCTTTGCTCCGTAGTTCTCTCTCACAACCCTGCAGCATCCTGACCAGTGCTCACCAAGGGCAGGAGAAGCTCCCTCCCCACTCACCTGGCTCTGCACAGTGACAGGACAGACAAATGAACAGTGACTGCCCAGCTGCCAGTCCCTTGAGTACCCCAGGGCTGCCCCAGCTATTGCCAGGCACTTCAAGTTGATCCCACACCTGCCAGGACTTCCATATGGGACCAGCAGTGACACTAAACCTGCTTGAGTCTGTGACTGGCGCCTCAGACTGGTTGGGTCTCCACCAAGCACTCGTTACCCTGGACCTGCTGTAGACTGTCTGGAGCCCAGCACCAGCCCTGAGCAACCTGGGGCTCCACTGAGCACCCAGCACCCACATGAGTCTCTGCCTGGTGCCCCGGGCCTTCTGGAGCCCAAGTCAGTGACAGGCACCTGTTCCCTCCCTTGGCATGCCAGTGTCTCTGTCCTCTACCCGGCATCTATCCCAGTTGCGCCTGGGTTTCTGCTGAGTGGCTCAGACCCGCCAGTCTCTGCCTGGCGCATCATCAGTCCGACGCATGCCAGAGTCTCTGTCTAGCACTCAGGACTGGTCCCAGGCTCGCCTGACCCGCCTGATTCTCTGGGTCAGCTTGAGTCTCCACTCACTGCCAAGTGCCCTCCCTGGGCCCGCTGGAACCTCCACTTTAGTCCTGGGCACTCTCAGATCTCCACTGGAGTCCCCAGACCTACACAAGCCTTTGAAGCTTCATTTGGCACCCAGCGCTCATCCCTGGCCTGTCGGAGTCCACGCCAGGAGCCTCGGTCCCACTTTCCCTGAGGGTCCGTCAGCCCACCACGCCCTCGCTAGTCCCTTGCCCTGGCTTGGGTGGTTGCCACAGACTGAAGCTTACTGATCACATGCAACCCCACAGGCTGTAAAGAGGGGCAGAGAGGAATGTGCACTTGTTGGATTAAAGACTGAAGGTTCTAGAAGCAAAACACTCATTTGGAGATACATATGAATATTTTTCTTTTCTCCTTTTGATCCATTCCTTCCATTTTTTTTTTTTTGGTGGAGTTTTGGAGTTTTTGCCCCAATTTTTATTATTACTTGTTTCATTTGTTTGACTAAGTTCTCTTTCTCCCTCTCTTTTCTTCTTTCACTAGCTCTCTTTTGTTTATTATTTTTTCTTCGATTTGTCTAGTTTAATATCTATTTTTTATTGTCTTTTTCCTTATTAGTCATTTCTGTTACTGTTATCTAGATTTTTTTTTGTTTTTGAGACAGAGTCTCACTATGCAGTTCAGGCTGGCCTGAACTCACTTTGTAGCCCAGGCTGGCCTTGAACTCATAGCAATCCTGCCTCAGCCTCCCAAGTGCTGGGATTACAGGTATGCCCATAATACCTGGCAATCATTCTCTTAAGTGAGTTCTCTGTGCTCATTTGACTTATATATGTCTATGCATCTGAATTGTGGGTCACAAGCAAGTATGAAACTCCAAAAGGCGAATGTTCTGTTTTAATTTCTGAATCTGCAGCATAGGCTCTGCCAGAGCTCTGCTTGACGGAGAGCTAACCGCAGCTAAGCTTTATTAGATAAGTAGACTTAAGTACAGTGTATAGGTAAAACAGCTTGTAGAAAAACTTATTTTATATCTTTGTGTCTTAGTTATTTCTCTGTTAATTGACTTCATCTGTTAATATCTTCTTCACAATAATTCAAAATTAAGCAGGCTATACTTGATTCATAATTCAGGCTGGTAGAAGGAACACCATAGGAAAATTTTATTCAAATTTTATTCAGGGGAAACTTCTTAGCACAGGCTTTTTCAGGGGATGACGGCCCATGGCTAATAAAATCTGGAGTAACTCTTTTCCTAAGCAAAGTTCAATAGTAAGTGATATTTATTTCAGTGAATACATACTTACAGCCTCTGATCTTTAAATGATCCGTCCTCGCCTCGCTTTTATTTAGAGCTCTGTCGTCTGTAGTTTGGTTTACTTCTCATCTCAGGCCAAGACGTTGCCCTCTGACTTCTTTGTCTTTTACTTCTGTAGCCATTGTGTTTCTCAGCATCTGGAACGCGAACGCCGCTGGCAGGACCGATGGCTTTCATACTGTGTGTTGACAGTGCCACTACTCAGGAGTGGAAGCGTGGTCAGAAAGACAGATATGACTATCCATCTTTTCCAGAGAACATTGCTGTGATAAACGAGTCTTTTCTGTTTTAGTTCCCAAGGTTACTTTAGTGTGTACGTCTTACTTCCCCAAAATACACTGTTGTTAAGTTTCTGAAGGCCCTTAGAAGTGGACACCAGACCCTGGATTTTGTTTCTGGGAGATTTTACTTTGCAGGCATACAAAGAACAAGGGTGTGGGCATTCTCTATCTTATCTAGATTATTTTATCCAGGGCCAATGTACTGCATGATTTAATCTTAAATAATAAATTAAATACACATGGAAGTAGTGTGCTACTTTCCAAAACACATTTCCTAGTGCCCTAGTGAGAAAAAAACACCTGGGACCTGCCCCGTGTTTTCATGTGTCTTTGGAGGGCAGTGACTCAGGACAGAAGTCAGTTACATAGTCTTTTAAATCCTTCAGCAATTAGAAAAACCCACTGTGGTTAGAATGTGATGTTCCATAAAACTCACCTGGTAATGTCAGCTGAAACACCTTCTATCCATCTAACTGTTAAATTATTGCTTTTTTATAGGCTATGTACATCCAAATAGAGATAACGAATTAAAAGGAGGGCAACCCATTCAAGACCACTCCTGTCTCTCAGGAGTCATTCCTAGTCCCCTTTCTCCATTCCTGTTCCCTGTTCCTTTTCTCCAGTACATTTTCCTACTCATCAATTAAATAGAAAAAAAAATATAGTAAACAAGAACAAAGGGAATCTGTTTATAAACCATGGCGAGAATGGTTATAAGTTAAGACATAAAATATAAAGCACTTAGTAAAGAATGTTAGTAAATATGATCATGTCAGTACTTAAAACTTTATTTAAATTAGGCAATAGTCAGGCCAAACAGTACACTAGAAAATGTCTACAATTTATTAATTCTTCTACTTTTGCATTCTTTTGGAATACATGTATTGAACACATAGCATGTTCCACATGCTATTTTAAGCTCTGAGGATCTAGTAATGAGCAAGAGATACAACCCCTGCCTTCACACAGCTTACGGTGGATTAGTGTTCACTGTATATGAAGCACTTCAGATTAAAAACTCAAAAGGAAAATAACCATGTAATTCAAGAAAGCATCAATAAAAGTGACCCTTGAACACTGCACTTCATTTAAAACCTCAGTAATAACTACAAGACGCAAATACAGTGTGGCAGCAAAATAGTCACAAAAATCCAGAGAAAATGGAAAGATCAATAAATCCATTGCTGGTAACAGTATAGGACAGTGAGTAAGTGAGTAGCTTCAGGCTCTGAGATGAGCATGTAAATTGATACAGTTCTTTTGGGAGATAATCTGGCAGAATTTCTTGATTTGTAAGTCTCCTGTTAGGCAGAGACCTGCTATGGATTAAATCTGTATCCCCAAAATTCATATATTAAAACCCTAAACCTCAGTGTGATGGCATTTGGAGATGGTATCTTTGGGAAGTAATTAAGTTTGCATTAGGTCAGGAGTGCAGGACTTCATGATGCTCTTCATGCCCTTATGGAAATAGAAAGATTTCTTTTCACATACAAGAACTGAGAACAGAGCAGAAGGCAGCTGTCTGGAAACAGAAAGTCGTCCTCAAGACCTGACTGGGCTTCCCTCTGACATGGAACCTCCAGGCTCAGAACTGTGTGAAGGTAATTTTCCATTGTCTAAACTGTCAAGTTTGTAATATTTTATTATGGCAGCCCAAGCGGATATGATTTCTTAGCTCATTTTGTGCTGCTATAACAGAGTACTTGAGCTTAGGTTACTTATAATAAATAGAAGTTTGGTTCATCTTTTGGAGGATTGGAAGCTCATGGCCAGGGTACCAGAATCTGGCAAAGGCCTTTGTATTATGCCTCTGTGGTGCAGAAGGTATAAGGATGATTCTGTTACTTTTCTCTCATTGGTGAGACAAAATATCTGATGCCCAAAATTAAGGAAGGAAAGGTTTGTTTAGTTCTCAGTTTGTAGAGGTTTTAGCCTGTAATCAGCTGGCTCCAAGGCAGAGTGGCACATAGTAGAGGGGTAATAGTTTATGGTAGTGGGAGATACCAAATGCAACAAGACCAAAAAGAGGGGTATAAACCTCTTTCTCTCCACTATAGTGTATGAGGCTACCTGCCCTAGGGCTGGTGTAGCATTCACAGTCCCAGTTCCAGCCCTAGACAAGGAACCAATCATAAACTCTAGATTTAGCCACCTTGGAGAAGTCCACCTCCCCATGACATCTTGAGGCTTTGGGGGAACATCCAGACACAAACCATAACAAAGGACAAGTGTACAAGATAGTTAACCCATTCTCTCAAGGCTTTTTGCAATGGTCTTAATCTATGAATGTGGGAAGAGCCCATAAAACCTAAACACTTGTTCTTTGGTCCCACCTCTTAACGTTGTCACACTGAAGATTAAGTTTCAACACAGGAATTCTGGGAGACACATTTAAGCCTAGGAAAAATATTGCATAGTTACGTTCTTTTTTGTAGCAGTTTTTTCATTGGCAAAAGTGGAGCTAGTCCATTATCTATTCATAGGTGGGTCGTCAAATACGACACACCTATACTTGAATATTATAGCCACAACCTATTACTGACATGAAAAAAATCAAGAAAAGGGATAAACAAAACTGGTAAAGAAATATTAGAATGTGATCTTATGTATGTAAAGTAAACCTTAATACACTACACAAGGTCCTATATTTTTATGTATATGTGCATCTTGATTTATATCTTTTACATGTATATTTATCAGTGCTAAAAAAAAGGCATGGTAATAGTGACCACCCCACTGAAAAGAGAAGGGGGAATGAAGTCCAGGGGAACCTCAGTATCATCTTAATTATTTAAAATTCCATGCAAGAATGAATTTACTTAGAAACATGCAGATAAATTTGTTGTAAATAAAAACAGTTGCAGGAAATAAAAAAAGAAGTTCAAGTGTAGAAAACTGGCAACTGAGAGTAGTTGGATAATTTAGTTATCCAAAACACGTGGACATAGTAGACTTAGTCAGCTATGCCTGAAGTGCAAGTCATAGGATGGAAAATTTGGGGAAAAAAATAGAAACATGAGTTGGAACTATTAATGATTTTTAAAGTTGAACTATGTTTTGTGGATCAACTTTAATGCAGAAGTATGTTATTTTTGGGTCTGTATTTTGTGAAGTTTTATCTTTTGTATGGATGGACCAAAAGGAATAGAGACAAGAATATGTGTGTGTGTGTGTGTGTGTGTGTGTGTGACAAATTGAGGACAAATGTTTCACTATATTACATCTCATGAAACCAAATTACAAACACTCTTCTGCTGGTTAGGTAGTACAGTAACTTTGAGTACATTTACACAAGAAATGTCTACACAAACTTACAGAAAGTATAAATGGAAGCTAACGAATGTTCCCATCTAGGTTACTGCCATCTCTTATGTGTGCTTACGGAAATTTCAAGATCTCAAAATTATTGAGAGTCAGCAAAAATTTTAACCTGGTCTTTGAGAACACCTGTTCTGTTTTTCAATTCACTTGACTTTAGACTCTTAAGAAACTGTGAACCTTCTATCAGGCCAGAAAGGTAGATGATACCTATTTCAGTGTCTATCTCAAGGGGTATTTCTAACTTCTTTATGCGAAGACAGTGGATATTGCAAAAATCATCAGTCACCACTCCTTCCCTTCTGTTGGTGACAGAGATGATGTCAACCAATGTGAGTGTCTCTCTGGTCAGCAGGCTGGAAGAGACTTTCGCCCCAGGAACAGATTTCATCATATAGGTTTTCCCCCAGAATACTTTCTAATTTCAACCCTGGACTCATTGTAAGAAGGCAGACTGATGTTCTTACCTCAGGAAAACTGTCTACCTTCTCCTATACTGTGTTCAAAGTATTCTCAATTCATGGACTGAGAGGTTTAGGAATGTCTCCTAAAGCAGGTGATACTCAGATAAGGAGTGAAGTAAAAAGTGAGAGGAGAAAGGCCAATCCATGCAGTGTAATGGCGCATGCCTAGGGTTAGAGGAGGAAATGAATATGTTGTTTAGAGAAAGCTAAACTGCTCAGATTAAATAGAAGGGAATTTGGAGGAAGAACTGAAGGTGGGGAGGAGCTGCAATGTTTAGCCACTGTTCTCAGTGTTTTATGTGTTTTTTTTCACATATGTTGTGCAAAAAAAAAATTCCTAACCAAGCACTATTACTTCAATTTTTCACAAAAGGAATCTAAATCCAAATAAGGTAGAAACAAAAGTCCAAATTCCTCAAATTTACACAGGTGGAAAATGGCAGAGGACATACCTGAACTTAAATGTACTAAGTTTGAAGTCCTGTGTTCTTATTCACAGAAGAGAGGGAGGGTGGTCAGGGCCCATACACCTATGAAAAACCTTGAATATAATAGGAATTTGAATTTTATTTACATGAATCAAAAGAAATAGGAGGAATCCAAAGGAACATAATCAACAGAAAGAAATAATTCATGTTAAAGGAGGGTGTTTTAGAACTTCTCTTGCTAATCTTAGTGACATACAATCACCAATATTAGTAAAAATTTGCCCCAAATCAATAATTGATTGAGATGAAATTATATTGTTCTATGGAATAGATAATCCTCGTATAGTAGGATTAAACTAAGATACAGTTTAATTTAAGGAAGTGCCCTGACAAGGACTAAAAACTACGGCTGAGGGCTTCCTGAGTTTGCTACATTCTCAGCTCATCAATGTGTAAATGAACTAACATCATAAAGGGCAGCACACAAACATCTGCAAAGCAACGCTTTCATGATTGTTCAGGGTTGATGTCAACACAGAATCCAAATGACGCAATGATTGTCTCTGCCAAGATTTTCAGACTCGGTTGGAATTTAAAATCTGTATGAATCTAAAGCAAATGTTAGTATCAGGTGGAGGGTGGGGGTCAGCACACTACCTTATATGTCCTCAATTTATCTGAAACAGAAGACGTGGTGTAACCTGTCATTCTACGGAAATAAAGTGTAAGTCCAAAAGGGGCTCTGTATCAGGTCCCATTTTGACAGTGAACTACGTGCACAGAATCTCAACTGATACTAAAAGCATAGTGGTCTGTTACTTGGTAAATGACTGCATTTATTTCCTTTCCTCTTTTTTTTGGATAAATGAGAGGACTAGTAATACCCAGATGACCTGATGCATGAATCTGTTCATATGGCTTTTTGTTGCAAAGTGTGTATGCATTATAAAAGGAAAGCATCATATGTAAATTACCTTGAAAAAAGAGACTAGTTTTCAAAATATAAAAGTGAGGAAATATTTCTCTGAATTTCATATTTAATATACTTGAGGGTTGCATTGACTATTTCAAGCCCTTGCTTTTATTTTGAATTCTGATTCTTTCCCTTATGGATCTGTATAACATACGTAACACTGCTGAGCCTCAGTTTCCTCAGCAGGAAAATAAGAATGTGATTAGATTCTTGCTTAAGAGAAGATAGCTCAGTTCTAGTTGCCAATATGTAGGATAAAGCACAATTTCAATGACAGTTGCTTGTGTGAAGATTTAAAATGATACATATGGAGTACAGGTGGGTGCTGGGTTCATGGGGACTTCCCACTGCCTTACCTGTAGGAGGCCATATAAAAATCGCTTTAGTTGTAACTTTTGATTGCTGCTGAAGTGCACAATTCTACAGAAAAATATATTTGTCTAAAAATAAAAGTAATTATAGGTCTAAGATGTTATATGCATCATAGACTTTATATCTGAATATTCAAATATCTTATTTTAATATTATTTATTAGAAAGCTAAAAGTTTGATGCTTCCTCCTCATTTAAACAGTTGCTACTCGTCAGAAGAGATTTGAAAGTACATAACAGCAGGACAGACTGAGACTGCTTGTGAAGAGGTTGTTATCTGGTGTATGACTTACGAAAATGCTTTCTTTGTTTCCCAAGTCTAGTATTAGATTCTTGCTTAAGAGAAGACAGCTCAGTCCTAATTGCCAATATGTAGGATAAAGCACAATTTCAGTCTCTCTTATGACAGAGACAGTTTTGAAACCCAACTGAATAGACTTCAGCAATAGTCAGGATAACGGCATGAAGTTAAGTGAGAGTCTTAAACGTTTTTTTTCCTCTCTTCTCTTTGGGGCTGACATTAGGATCTGTAATTTATGATCTGCTATGGAAACAACTCACGTGTCTGAGTTCCCATAGCAGAAGTGGCAGCCTATGAATGGTAGAATATTCAAGGTGGCACTAGGCTCATCTGTGCTGAGAACAGTTCAATACTAAAGCACTTAAAGATCTTCGTAGTCATAGAGGAAAGAGGGCACTGTTTCATTGGACAAAATGACAGTTGCTTAAACCTCTACTGACTTCATATGCCTGCTTGTAGGTATTTAAATAGTAATTTTCCACTGTAGATGCATCACAGTACATATTTATATTTTGATCAGGACACACTGCTTTTTCCTAAAATAATGAATATGCTATCACTAAGAACACTGGTTTAATATTTTAGTGTTAATTAGCTTGATTCCAGTCTAAGGTATATTTGGTACTTTAAAGCAGCCTTCAAACATGCCTCTCTTCATGTGATGTTTTAGAACCCACCACTTGTGAAAACACTAAGAAACAAAGTACCTGTAGATTAGTAATATTGATAGTCTAGTTGTCAGTGGAGCTGTCAGAAGAAAACCTCACAATAAAGGTACATTAGCATTGGTTTACATTGTTTCTCACTGTGTTGTGGGTTTCGTATCATTGACAGAGGAGAATAGCTGATTGATTGGAGAAAGGATCTCACAAAGTTGCTAAATTTGCCCAGACTGGGTTCAAACTTGGGACCCTCCTGACTCCGTCTCCCAGAGTGTGATCGAAGGTGTGTGCCAGCCCTCGTGGGTTTCAATTTCAGTTTTAAATGTATTTTTCTGATCATCTTTTTTCACGTTTGCCTACCCTTTTTCATTGGTGAAAATACCAAAAAGTAGAAGAGCTCAAACAGAGATGGAAGTTGCCAAAATGATGAGAATACTGAATATAATATGAAATTTGAGAAGACAGCAGAGAAATCATAAAGCTGAGTGTACACATGGATCAGTATTTTCATTTTGGACTTTTCTTGACCCAGGATCTGGCTGTACAGTTCCAGCTGGCCTTGCACTCACCGTGCAGCCCAGGCTGACCCTAACTTGGAGTGCGCCTCCTGCTTTAGCTTCTGGATGCCGGATTGTAGTCACTGCTGCACCCTGCCTCATCCTGTTTTGGTAATTTGCACTTGGATTTCCATGATATGACTAGCACAAGAGATTTACTTTAATAAGTACATGTTCTAGTTACTGAAAAACAGAGTAGTTTTCTGCTATTTTAACTAGCTTAAAAATAAAATTTTAGTTAGGGGTGGTGGCACACACCTGTAATCCCAGCATTTGAGAGGCTGAGGATGGAGGATTGCATAGAGTTAGAGGCCAGCCTGGACTACGTAGTGAGTCCAGACCATCCTGAAACCCTTTCTCAGTAAAATAAAATAAAATAAAATAAAATAAAATAAAATTTCACCTGATGAATGATATATATAATTGAAATTCCTATTCCAATTGTTATCGTAATTATGATTTGAAATTACCATATCTTTCCAAATTTATGAATCTAGATAAATATTTTATTTTTGACTCTGAATACACTGAATAGCTGTATATGTATGTCTTACATTTTATATATACTTTTATATATGTACAAGGACAATGCCTCTTAATTTGTCACCCACCACAGTGTATGTGGCATGAATGCATGTATTTCAATGTTATCATCCTCTAAATCTTACATACAAACAAAGCTTATTTCTTTCTTGTTTCTGATGTCATTTATGACAAAATATCCAGAGAGTTCATTTGAAGCCTATAGAATTTAACTGAAATAGATTTCAAGGATAGCTGCTGAGATTGAAAAGCATAATCATCAGCCTCCAAATCCCCAAAACTAACGTTCAAAGAAGCTCTGTTCTCTTACCTCTCCTACCATTTTGTGTATGTTGAGAAGATGCCACAAGGAACAGTCAACAGGTTTTTGTCAGGGTTAGGTTGTTACATTGCAGTGCATGAAGCCAAAGAAAGAGTGATGACCTAGAATCCCAGCTGAGCAAGACAGTAAGGTAAGCCATAAAACAAAAATTGAGAATGGAAAGAGGAAATGGTGAGAACGTAGGTGAAAAGGCTACAGTGAAGGCAGAGTGAACTTTTGAAAAGAAAAAGAAATACTACAAAAGGAGAAAGAAGCGAACAGATTGTAAGGAGAATTATTATAGAACTGAACCTATCTGAAGCGTCAGGCAACATGTCTCTAAGAATGTACTTGGAAGGCAGCCATCGCTTTTCAACAGGAGGCTGTTCTCAAGTGTTACGAAAGTCATGTGAGATTTGGTGTCACCTCCAGTCTTGGTGTTCAGTCTTTCTGTGTGGACACAGAAAGAAATTGGGTTAAGGAAAAGGTATTAAGGGGTAGTTTTTCTTTTCTTTTTTTTTTTAGAGAAGAAGACACATTATTTACTGATTACTATATCTATTGGTTATTTGAAGATAGCATTTTAGGAAGGATATTCTTTTATCTGTGTAGGCATTTGTGTTATAAATTATTGGCAGTGTTAGTGGCATTAAAACATCGTTGTTCCCAAACTAATTTGAAATCAAAGCTCTTGCATAATATACATTTCAATATTCTATCACCATTGGAAAATGTTTGCTAACAAAATGTTTTGAAAAAATGTCAGGTCAATTTTTCCTTAGGAATTTTTTTGTCTTTTTGAGACAGGGTTTTGCTATGCAGTTTAGACTGGCCTTGAACTCACTTTGTAACCCAGGATGGTTTCATACTCACAGCGATCTTCCTGCCTCAGCATCTCAAGTGCTGGGATTAGAGGCATGTGCTGCCATGCCTGGCTCTTTAGGAACTATAAAATTTGTTTAGGGTGGTAACAATACAATCTTATCATTTTTAAATTTCTAAAACATTCCTCTAAGCACAAGATACCAAAACCTTTGAAAACCTTAAAAAATGTTGAACAGTGCAAGTGAGTTTTTGAACTTCTTAGGTTGTGTTTTTTTGGTCTTACAGAAAGGTTCCTTGTGTCTGGCACCAATGGTTTCTCTTAACTGCACATTTCCATTTCTGTTAGATATGAGGACAATAAGATTTTAAATTCTTTCCAAGAAGGTATTTTATAAAAGAGATTGATGTAACAAACTGTTAAGAATTTCTTCTCTCTTACAATCACAGCACAATTGAACTTTATTTGTTATCTGATGGTTGGACAGAAATATAAGTAGATTTTTGAGTGCCTCACAGACAATTAGAAGAAATTAGACTTTGGAGATGAGATAAGGATGAATAAGTTGAAAACATAAAATTCCATCACTGATTTTGTTTCTGACTTTTACATTTCTTTGGTGCTGGCAGAAACTGAACAAGACAATACCAGTCTTACACTAATAGAAATGTATTATTTGGCACAATAGGTTTTCAGCTAGGTTGTGCCCCAGGGAAGTAAAACAAGAGCCAAGAGTCATCAAATTTATCAGATTTTTGTGTTTTTACTCTTCTAGATAAGGAAAACATACATTAGCTAATACTAGCCATACCCAAACCATTTCCTTCCAAGTCCATTCCAAGTTTCTAAAATGGCAATATACATCATAAAAACATCATAAACGTAATTACTGTTAACTGTTAACATGAGGAGAGATGCTGGGAAATGAGTAAGTTTCAAAGTAATGCTTTAAATTCCATAGTAGTCCTTCCTCCAAGTGATATGATTCTCCTAAATGTCATGAAATTCACTCAAAGTGGCAATTATCTCTCAAACATCACTTTATAAATCTTTTGTAATAGATTTAGAACATACTTATCTTCAGAAAAATTTTTATATACAGTGGCACTTTGGTTCACAAACTTAATTTTTTCCATAATGCTGGTAAAGATTCTCATGGTTGTGTTGGTGTGGGAACAATGGCTGTGGTTGTGTTTGTTACACAATCCAGTTTGTAAACAAAAGCAAAATTTTGCCAAATGCTTCTCTTCAGGTATTAAGGACTATATATATATATAAGTTTTATACTGAAATTGTCTTACTGAACTACAAATGAGGATTCTATTTTATTAAATTATTTCCTTATTTTATTCAAGCATACACACTAGGGCCTTAAATGTGATATTATATATATATATATAATCCCAAGTTATCATTGTTTCTTTGTAAATAGTACTCAAAAAACATAAAAATGTCATTTTTAAAAAAGAAGACCTTGGTGTGGTGGCATACACCTGTAATACCAGCACTCTGGGAGGCTGTGCAAGTTCAAGCTGAGCCTGGGAAATTTAGCAATTTAGCATGATGTTGAAATAAGTAAATAGGAGAAAGATTGATTTAAAATTTTCTCCACTTATAGATCAATCAACTTTATTGTTTAGATAGCTTAACAGAAATAAAAGCGAACCTATATAAGATTCTATTAGCATTATGTTTTTACTTAATGCTCCTTTAAAGAATAAATGTGGCAGTTTTCTCTTTTAAACCATATCCCACTTTATTCTCTGTTAAAAGACCATCCATAGTTTAAGTTTTGTACAAAATGATTAATTGGATAATGTAGAATGTATGTGAAGAAAATCTTAAAGTTTATTTCAAAAGTACTATAAAATATGAATCAATATACTTCATTTTATGGCCTAGTTGTAAAATATCCCCCTGGATACCATGTGGTGAACACTTTCCCCTACCATGGCATTCTGCCATGTTGCTTCTTTCTTGGAGTCAATATAAACCTCTGTGAACCAAAATAATCCTCCGCTCTTTTAAATTACAGGGATTAGGTGTATTGCCCCAGTGATAGGACAGGACTAAAACAGAAAATTGATACTAAGAGTGGGGTTGTTTCTGTACTGTACCTGATCATGTAGTTTAGAAGCCTTTGAAACTGGTTGGTGGGAGGAGTTTGGAAAATTTTGGAAATGCCAACTAGGAAACTCTAGAATGTTATAAGTGGTGCTTGATGTGTGATACTTGTTAGACCGCAGAAGATGAGAGTACTGGGAGGAATCAGAGCAATAGAACCCAAGCTTGGGAGGTTTTAGTTGGAAATAAGGAGTCCACTGAATTTTGGACCAGAGGCCATGTAGGTTACACTCTGGCAGAAAAATTGTCTATATTTTGGCCTAGTCCTGACTGAGGCTTTGCATGAGTCTGAGATTAAGAGTAGTGGACTAACTAATCTGGCAGAGGAAATTTCAAGGCAGCTCAACATTCACGCTATGGCATGGGTACCACGGACTGCTTTTAGCCAGATCTCCAGTGAGAATCAGGAGCAAATGGTAGATCTGAATGGTTTGAAGTTTGCAATCTTCGCAGAAAGAAATGCCTGCAAAGTTGGGCCATGGTCATAATGGCTACTGAAAAAAATAACATTAAAAAGAAGTCAAGTACTTTGCATCAGGACAATACGAAAGACGGCTTCAAGGCCTCTCAGAAAACAGCAAGACCTCACACACTGCAGGCTCAAGGATGCAAAACTATAAATCTTTCATCTGAGAAGAGATGCCCTGAGATGCTTTGTTGAAATTGGCCTTCTAGAAAGTTGGTTCTTCAGGATTCATTTCATTGTGCTCAGCCATGCGGGCCTTAAGAGGTCATCACAGACATTGTCCCAGTGGTCCCAGTTACTGCCTGCACTGGCATCAGACCCTGGCGACATCAACATGTTACTGGTTTTACTGGCATTAACAATGTAAGAGCTATGGTTACAGAGGCTTCCACACAGCTTTCAGAGGAAGGCCTGGGAGGCCAGGCAATGTTCCCCTGAGAGGGCTGTGTTTAAAGCTGTGAGAATGAAGTTGAAGGCACAATGGAAACACTGGGAGACTGGAGAGGCCACGTGTGGAAAGTCTGCTGAGGAAAACAGCAGTAAGTAAGTGGAACTAGCCTAAGAAAGAGGCGAGGCTGGTTGTAACCAGCCAGGCCATATGCATGGGTCAGTAAGCCCTTTTGAGTTTGCACGTCACCACAATCTGACCTGGGTATTGGATATGAGCTATGTACTTAATGTTTTCCCTGCTGTGTTTTTAGTAGTGCGCTGGTCCAGTTATTTTCTATTCCCCTATTTCTTCCCTGTGGAATGGAAATATTTGCCCTGTACCAAGGTATGTTAGAAGTATTTACCTTTCTTTTTTATTTTTACAGGGACTCATAGCCAAGCGACTTTTCAGCAATGCTACAACTGTTAAGACTTTGGTGACTTAGAGATGGACTAAATAGATATTTTATAATGGGACAGACATGAAGTTTGAGGGGATGAAAGAAGGAATTATGGCTAATATCTAACCCCCAATTCTCACGTTCATAGGTGGGGCCTGTTTTGAAAGGCGGCCTGCCGGAGGCGCCATTTTGAAGTGTGTATACTTGTCCCCAGCTCTTCCATTCTCTCTACTTCCTGGCCATTGTGTGGTCAGCAGCCTTCATCCACCGTGGCATCCCGCCATGCTTCGGCCTTGGGGCCAGCAAACCATAGACTGAATCCAGGGAAACCCTGAGCGAGAAATAAACCACTTGTCTTTTGAATTGTTGGTGTCATGCATTTTGTTCCAGTGACAAGAAGATGATTAAGACACTGTAAACATAAACACAGAATTCTCAACAAAGCATTAGTAAATCTAACGGTGTAGAAAAAGAACTACATATTATGAGCAAGTAGGATTTATTCCAGATGTACTGGCCTAGTTCAGTATTTGAAAATTAATCATGTAAAGCATCATGTCTATTGACACAGCAAAATCACTTGACAAAATCCAACACCCATTCAACAAATGGAGAAAAGAGAAAATTTCTTAATTTTGTAAACATCATCTACAAAAAATCTGCATAAAATATTATATTGATCGGTGAAAGACTTCATGATTTCTTTTTTTTTTTTTTCTTTGTTTTTTTGAGACAGAGTCTCAATATGCAGTTCAGGCTGGCCTTGAGCTCACTTTGTAGCCCAGGATGGTCTCAAACTCACAGTGATCCTCCTGCCTCTGTCTCCCAAGTGTTGGGATTACAGGTGTGTACCACCACACCTGGATGACTGCATGATTTCCACTTTTTAAATCATGAACTAGGAAGGCATAGATATCTTTTTTCAGTACTCTTATTCAACATCTTACTGGAAGTCCTAGGCAGTGCAATAAGACAAGAAAAAAATATATATCAAAATTGGAAAAAAGAAATCATCTTTATTTTCAAATACTTATGTAGAAAAATATAAATAGGAACGAAGACATACAAACATAAAACACCAAATACCTTCTGGAACTAATAACCAAGTAGAGGAAGACAGTACTATATAAAGTCACTGTTTCCATTTTGAAAGAGCACTTATTTATTAGAGCAGTTAATGAGATGAAAAATGGAAGATTTTATTTTACTTTCAGTTATTCTTTCTCTGATGCTTTTTCCTTCATAAAAAGGTGGGTTTGAGCTTTTTATATATTCTTTCCAAAGACTTTATCATTTATTTCAGATCCATCCATTATAATTTGTTTGAGAAACCATTTTTCCTTTTTGAGTATGTTAAGGTATTTTTTTCGCTGACTTTTGACCTGCTTTATATGTTTTGAAATCTAGACATGTTATATTATGCAAAAGGAACCAAATTATGAAGTTTTGATATTGTGTGTGTGTTTAATCTTAATGTGGCTAACATTTGGACTGTGTCCAACGCTTGCCGTATCTTTAGGTGTCAGAGGCTTGAAATTCTTCTGTTGTCCTTATTTTTGTCTTTGTATTTTCTTATACTCTTTCTTAGATTCTGAGCTTTGCTGGTCTTCCATCTATAATCCCGTTGTTGCACTGCTTATGTACAGTTGGGGTATGTTAGTGGGCCTATGTTTGCGGAGTGACTGTCACAAACTTTTTAGATTCATTTTCATCACCACTTAGATGAATCAGGAAGGCTAAAGGTGTCTACAGTTGAGTATTTCCCTCATGTTTATTTGAGAAAGACTAGTAATGACTTGTCTCCAAAAAGTGGGCCTCTGTTACAGTGTATTTCAAAACGACTACCTTCTACCCCCACCTATGAAAGACGTAGGTGATTTTTCTTGGCTTTTCTCTGTAGTGGCATCCTTGAAGGTACAACCCATAATGTTCTAGGGACAAAAGCTTAACATACAAAGGCTTACTGTTTTCTGTTTTGCCAGCAGTAAACAATTGGAATTTAAAACTTAAAAACACCTTGTAGAATACCACCAAAAATTATACTTGACTATGTATCTAAGAAAGTATGTAAGGATGTATATGCAGAAAAGTATTATAAAACACTGATAAGAGAAAATTCAAATAAAGATAGTCTAAGTGCATGTGTTGGAAGGAAGGCAATGCTGTTACAATGCCAACTTTTCCCAAGGTGATCTATAGGTTGAAAGTTGGTACATGATGGAGACCACTACAAAGCGGCTCTGAGTGGATTTAATATTAGCCATAAACATGGCTTTCTGTGTTTACTTGTGAGTTGTCTGAAGCTTAGGTACCTTATATGAAGAAGGGGAGTGGACTCATAGTAAGTAAACCTCTGTGAGTCACTGGCCACCCTGAGGCCTGTATTGACCTGTGAAGCTGTGACACTTCAAAAGACCAGATGAGGCCACAGCTGAGGATGTCTGGCTCCAACCCCAATTAACTACAAGGAGACTGCAGCTGCTGGCTCCACACTCCTTCAATACATAGCAACCTAAAGATAACGTAGTTCTCCTGATTAGTTTACTACTTAGGAAAATTCTCCCAAGTTCCTACTAGATTCCCACATTTTCTTGAGAATCGTCCTCCTTTGCTTGTACACCAGATAAATACGGGCCTCCCAGAGACATCTTAGGCTAAGTCAGAGAATATTGAAGCTGTAAGAGAGTTAGACCCTCCTGGGGCCCTGAAATCATTTCTATTGCCTCATTTATTTAAGCCTTTGCTGACCACTCGCTTGGGAGATTGTGGGCTTGATCAGTCTGTAATAACTAAGGGTTACTTAACCCAATAGATAGACATGTATTTTCTTCCTTCATCAGCCTAGAGAGCCTAGGAACAATGACTTCAAAATAACTAAGCACATCTACTTCCCAGACCTTGGTTTCTAATATCATTTGCTAAAGAAAAAATCCAGGACTTCTTGCAGACAGGACTGATGCTAGTATGACACTGGGATATATACAAGATGCCTGGAACATCTGGCATTTGTGGAAGGAAATGTTTAATAATCTCTTCCCCAGAACAAAAACAAAGCCTCACAGTGATGAGGGTATGTTAAAAGAGACAACTGAAAGAGCTTTAGTTGTTCATCAAACTGAAACAGTTTGAACAGTAAAATTAAGTAGTAGTGGATTAAATAGATATTTATGAGTTAATACTAACAAAGTTCTTCTTCCCCAAACTCATAACCCTATTGTCATGGGAAAAATAACAAGTAACCATTGAAAGGCATCTTATAAAATACCCAACTAGCATGCCTCATAACTGTCACAGTCATCGAAAACAAGGAAAGTCTGGAAAAACTGTCACAGCCAAGAGGGGCCTGAGGAGATAAAACTAGATGTAGTGTGTGGTCCTGGAACAGAAAAAGAACACAATTAAAGACTAAGGAAGTCTGAAACAAGTATGGACTTTAACAGTTAATAGTTAGTAGTAACATACTAATATTGGTTCATTAATTATGACAAAGATAAGTTTGCAATAAGACTGCTAATTGGATTGGGAGAATATGGGGATCTTTCTTACCATCGTCTCAAATTTTAGTAATGTAAAACTATTGTAAACTGTTGTAAAACTATTCAAAAAGTACTGCAAAGACTATATATATTCGATTTTTTAAATCTACTCTTGACACCAGAATGTGAAAAAGCCCTCTAAACATTTACTGATGTAGCAGACAGTATGTCTGCCATTCATTTTGGCTGCCCTGCAGTTGAACTCTTTATAAAAACACCTGAATGAGTTCTTTAGCTAAAATCTTTATACAAAAAATAGGAGGATTCACTAAGAAGGTCTAAATCTATGGCCTGAAATTAAAAATGAGTACTTTTTATTACAGTTAACCAAAGTATAATTTTATGTAATAGTCCATAGGGTAGATTTGTCATTCTTTTTCAGAGAACTGATAAAGTTTTTAGGCAGATGTGACCAAAGCAAATATTTCCCTTCTCCCAAGCTTAAGTTTCTCTTCCTGTGGTTTTCAATTTCTGGTATCATCTTCAGAAAGCATTTGGAGTTTTTAGGAAAAGACCAGTCCATTTTGAAGAATTAAGACTTGTTATGCACACATACCCACTCCTCACAGTGAATGTGATCATTATACCCCACAGATAGGCACTGATAAAAGCAAAAACAAGCAGGCAAACAAAACACAGTAGCAAATATTTATATAACAGTCTATAAGGGCCCAGCATTGATCAAAGTGTTTTACTGGGAGATACGGACTCATTTAATGTGACAAATGATTGGATGGCTTCTGTTATTAATATATCTGTGTAGCAAATGAGGGAAAGAGCCTTACACTATATAAGGGGCAGAGTAGGAGTTGTGACATTTACTGCATTATTTAGTTAATCATAAAGATGTGGCTTTAAGGTATTGGAATCCATATGGTTAAAGTACTACATTGTTAGTTTAGATGGAAGTTCTGTATGCAGAGATTTTTTTTGTTGTCTTTTTGAGATAGGGTCTCATTATGCCACAATGATCCTCCTGCCTCAGCCTCCTGAGTGCTGGGATTACAGGTGTGCTCCACCATACCCAGCTCAGAAAACCATTTATCTATTTTGATCTTTTTAGACAGGGTCTTGCTATATTTTTTGGTATTGGGAATCGAACTCAGGACCTTATGCTTACCAGGCAGGTGCTTGTGCCTCTGAGCTATATCCCCAGCCTCGTGCATGGATTTTTAAAGAAGCTATTATTAATTAAACTAAACTTGTCCTGAGGAGCTGCAATCTAACTTAATACATCAACAGACTAAAAGCCTAACCTGAGTATTTCAGCCAGTCACAGGAGTGAGTGTCAGCCTGCCACAGGCTGCAGCCAGACCGTGGTCACACAAGGTGAACACTGGGCTGTAACCAAGCAGCTCTTTCTCTATCTCATGCTCATTTTCCATTCATAAATGCTGCCTGTCCATATTCTGAGCAGGGCTCTCTGAACCTTTTCTGGTTCTGAGGGCTGCCCCATCAGCCGATAGATCTTTGCCCAATTCAACTCTGTTAAATATATCTGAAGTTTTAATTTTAAATCAGTTATGTTCCAAATGAAATTTGGAACAAATGCTGCTGTCTGCTTCACAAGAATGGCAGCCTGGCGCTGCCTCTTTGTAGTCGACCTCAGCCTCTGCTGTTCCTCGTTCTGCCCTCTGAGTGTTCTACCCCAGTTGCCAGGAAGCAAGAGGTGCAACCTGTTCCTGTGACTTGAGGACTATCTTGTTGATTAGGGCCCAAGAGGAAGACCAACTCCTCGACCCACTCCCACCTCGGTCACTGATATCACTGATATTAGTTGTGACCCTGGTGGAGTCTTTGAATTTAAAGCTTTTTGGCCTACCCAATGCAAACTACTTGAAAACAAAATTCTAAGATACAAATGCTAATAACTACCATCAAATACCTAATAATGGTTTTCTTTGCTTGATTTCAGATCTCCTCAGGAAGGAGATTGGCAATTCAGTGGGTGGCACTTTTCCTACTGAGCCAGAACTAAAGCAGAACCTCAGGAATTCAAACTGCCTCCGGAGCAGGCATATTGGTGCTGAGAAATGGAACAAAGGAGTATTTATTTATGGAATTAAAAATATATTTTTTGAAGTGCTCAGGTGTGTTGGTTAGAATCCAGTTTGGATAATTACATTCTTCTCACAGAAATTCCACCTACAATTAAAACGTCCGACTCCAGTTTCACCAACAGTTGGAATTGTAAATAGTCTTTTGACAATACGGGTCTTTAGTTCCACCTTGCGATGACTGACCAGTTGCTTTCTTCTTCCTTACAGCAGTCTGGGCTGAAGTAGCATAGAAAATTATTTTCAGCTATAATTACGTTATTTAAAACAGATGACACTATGTTAAAGTGATCAGCACTTACTAAAATACAAACTGAATATGTGAATTCATGGATTTTGGAATCCCTTTGGTGGATAGTATTTGGATTTTTCATTTGTAATATTCTGTCAAGCCAGGAGTTGATGGCCTACATTCTTTGACATTTAAAGAAGCCATGTTTTATGATGCTTCTTTCAGACATGCATGTCACTTGCTTGATGAAAGCATATTTTGCTGTTGGTATTCATTTCATATAGAATGACATAATGTACTTGCAAGTTGTAGCACCTTACATGGAGAATAAAGCATTTCAGCAACACATATATCAAATCCCTTTCTTGAGCTAAAAATATTCAAAATGGAGCTTGTTTCTGTTCTCAAAGAGCTTTTGATTTAAAAATTCCCCTTAAAAAGTATTTAGAAGAGGTTAAATTCTATCTCAAAGGGGAAGTAGTTTTGGTAACTGATTTCATAGCAGTTTCTTAATTTTCTCATTTCTTTCATCCTTTCACACCATTATTCTGATCTCCAAATCTGAGAAGCATATTCTTAGTTTCTTACATTCTTTTTTCTTACCAGGCTGTCCTGCATCACTGTTTTATATCCTCCCCTTCTTTTTCTTGAAGCAAGCTCTGTAAAGTATTTGTAGTGAATTTCAAGTTTCTATTAATGCCTATATATTGTTTAATAGTCACTAGATACTTTAATATAAGTCTCTTTGATATACTGCAGATTTTGAAAAGTACAAACTACTAGTCACTCAATGAATAATTATCATACACTCATTGTAAGACAGAAATTTTAAAACATAAGGTAAAATTGTTATTGTTATTTTACCAAGTCAAAGCTGAAGTCAAGACTCAAGGCCTCACAGCGTATCTAGACTAGTGCCTGGTATATAATTGGTCCTTTTTTCTCCTTACCCTGAATTTCACTTATCAAAACCATTTTCAATCAGCAGCACAAAAGTGCTGGAGCCTCCTCAATAGTCTGCTCTGTCTTTCTCAGAATAAAAGTCAATATTACTGCTAATTTCAGTGCTAACATGTATTCTAGTAATAGCCATTTGTAATCTATGCCACCATACCTTTTTCATATAGCAAAGACGGAGAACAAATGTCAAAGATAAATCACAGCCTGACAGTAAAGTGGTAAAAACAGTTTTAATTCAGCAACTATTGCCGTAGGGGGAAGAGACCTAAATGTTGAACTGGCCACCTTCTAATTATAATGGGAAAAAGCAGGGATTTATAGCCAAAACCACGGGGTTGGTAGATGAGAAATTGGAAAAGCTAACCTAATTCCTGTTAGACTGGTCTAACATGATTCTTGCTAAGGGAAGGCAGCTAACCACCGGAGCCTGGCGGAGCTTGAGGCATTTGGTTGGATAGTGAGAATGGTGAGCTTTTGAGGGTTGGAGATTACTGGGGAACTGATTTACCAAGATTTATGATTGCTAAAAACAGGCCGTGAAAACATGGAAGCCCAAAGCTTGGGACCAAATTGGAGAGAATATTCCGAAGAGCATGATGAAGTTCAGTCCAAGGGAAAATCTTTGTTCTAAGCATGCAGTTAGAAAAATTGTGCCATACGGATATTGTAACTCAGAGTGTATTATCAGATTTTCCTTCCTGAAAGTGAATGCGATAGTCATGAACACATACACTGGCCGGGTGTGCTGGCACGTGCCTGTAATCATAGCACTTTGGGAGGCTGAGGCAGGCACCTTGCAAGTGGGACCTTACCTCACAATAAAAAAAATTTAAAAGGGCTGGGGGTGTAGCTCAATATGAAAGCCCACGATGAAATCCCAAGTACTACCAAGAAAATGAAACAAAGTGGAACACAGAAACTAAAAAATTTAAATAAAATCTCTATTTGAAAAATTGTTGGGACTTTTAACTAAAATTGCCTTAGATCAAAAATGGCATAGTAACCTATTTGTCTGATAAGGTGTATGCTCAGTCATTTATGAACGCAGTTGAAAACTTTGGAACTGACAAGGGCTTTCTCTTTGATCAAATTTTAGTCCAGCTTCTTTGAACCCTCCTCTTGACTAGGCTCTGATCTTGGCATGCTGAGTCCTGTTTTGGGAAGAGCCCTGCTAAGACATTTCACTTAGGATCCTCCCACATCTAATATTTACTGAAATTTTTCTTGTCCCATTATTTATTCAGGTTTTTCTTAGCTATTTTCTATCTGAAACTCCCTCCCCTTGCTAACTGGTGATAAATGGCCAACTGTTAACATCACTTCTTTCATTATAAGAGACATCTTCTTGATAAAAGTTTTCTGTGCCTGTTTAACTATATCAGGTGCAGTTTTCTTTGACAGAGTCAAAGATGAGCTTACCTGAAATAGTGATTTGCACAGCCTGCCATGATACGAAGTACCTATCTTAATGGACAATTTTGGGTTGGCAGCCTTATAGGTATAAATATATACTATGTACTCTTTATAAAGAAACATTTGGCCTTAATGGGGTAATTTAAAGAATAGGACTCAGGACCAGTCAGTTTTAATCAGGAAAAAGGAAAACTAGTGTAAAGTAAGGAGTTAATCACATGAGAGTAGGTATGTAAAGCTACACTGGGGACACCAGGCATAAATAATTTATATAACCAAGGTCATTAGTAGCATAAGGCCACTAGTATGTATTTTAGTGTAAGTGTAGATGGCCACTGGGCTGGTGAGAGACTAGGCTGGGTGGTACTGAGTGGGCAAGGGCTGACGCCATCTAGGGGACTAGAGACTGCTGTGAGTGTACATTGGCTGGGACCATAAGAGCAGCTAAACAGACGGTCTATGGTCTGTAGCGAAGCAGCTGTATAACTGTTTGATGCAGTCGACGGCTCTGAATCTCTTCTTGAGGCTGCCCGAATCTTAAGTGAGCCTCCCCACTCTGAACTAATGACAGTCACTGGAGTGGATTCTGTCAGCTCTTCAGCTTTGCATGCTTTCACTATAAAATGAGCTCTAGCAATGTCGGGTCCGGGCGTGTACACATCACTGCTCTGCTGAGAGGAGCGGCTGATGGGATCATAAACTCAGCACCAACAACAAATTAAAGGCACCAAGTTTGAAAGGAAAGACACTTTATTTGTAAGAAAAAAAATAAAAAGAAGACAGAAAGCCGCCCTGTGTAATAGGAAGGCATGATGTCTAGAAGATGGATACCTATGGGCCTTTGTCTCGAGGTTCTGTTTATCAGGTGATACAGACCCTTCTTCCCAGGTTGACAGCTGGATCTTGTCACAATCTGATTGGCTCTCTGGCCTGTCTGTGGATGAGTCCCAGGCCACAAGACCCTAAACCCAGGTGCCATTGGCTATGTGCACCTGCCTAGGTGGGCTTTGTTTGATTTTTTTCCCAATTGTTTGTCGTTGGCAGGAACTTATCTCTGGATTTATAGATTGGTTAAGAGGATCCCTATAGACAGGATTGCTTAAAGTTAGTGATTAAGAAGGGGGGTGCGTGTATATCTAGCACAGCAATATAGTGGCCCTAGAGCAGGAATACAGATGTATGTATGGTGTGAATATATATTTTATATTGTTTTCTTTTAAATTAGTAGCCCTTCCCTAGGTTTGGTTTCCTGCATTTGGCTTCCCTTGTGATCTGTCTGTCTGCCTCCCCTCTTCTCAATTGCTACCCCAGTGAAATTTTAACTTGTTCTGGTAGGGACTAGCCAGGAAGCCTAATGAGGCTGGTATTCTCTTCTTTCCCTTCCTGCAGACAACTTCCCCTACAACAAATATCTTAGAAAGCACTGGAAAGAATGATGTCACAAAGTGAGAAATTTTAGGAAGAGCTATGGAAAGATCAGTTCTGAGACTCCTCCCTTCTTTGTTGGAGCATAAGATCTGCTAGCATTTAACTTTCCTATGTGAAGATTTAGGTTACTGGAGAAATATGAAAAGACATTGTAGGACTTGCATTGAAAGGGAAGGTGTTTATGCAACAGATCGTGCAGAAATCCAGAAAATCATGAATACCTACTTTGAGAATCTTTTTTCTAGTAAGATGGAAAACACAGAAGAAATGAACAGGTTCCTACATAAATATGACTTATCAAAGCTGACTCAAGAAGATATATAAATTCTAAACAACCTAATATCAGTCAGTGAGATTGAAGATATAATGAAAAACTTACCAACAAAGAAAAGTGAAGTTCTGATGGACTCACTGCCAAATTCTATATGAAATTCAGAGAAGCTGTGATGCCATTACTCCTCACATTCTTTAATGAGATTGAAAGTGAAGCAATACTCCCAAAGTCATTTCTGGAAGCAGGTATTACCCTGATACCAAAACCAGAGGATTCAACTAACAAAGAGAATTACAGACCAATCTCTCTAATGAACACATACGCAAAAATCCTCAGTAAGATACTTTCATGAAGAATGCAGCTAATCCTCAAGATTATACACCATGACCAAGTAATTCTCCCCAGGGATACAAGGATGGTTCCACATATGCAAAGCAATAAATGTAATACACCATATCAATGGAGCTAAAGACAAAAATCAGAGGAATTAGACAAGACAAAGAACTAAAAAATAAATATAGAAAAGAAAGAGATTCAATTATCAATATTTGCAGATGACATGATACTTTACATAGAAAACCTCCAAAACCTCCCCCAAAGGACTTCCAGATTTAATAAGCTTATTCAGTCACACAGCTGGATATGAAGTCAACACTCAAAAATCAGTAACATTCCTATATACAAACAACAAACTCACTGAGAGAGAAATCAGAGAAACTACATCTTTCATAATAGCATTAAGAAAGATGAAATAGTTAAGAATCAATCTAACAAAGGAAGTAAAAGATCTTTACATTAAAAACTACAGTACTCTGAAAAAGGAGATTGAAAAGAGTATTAGAAAATGGAAAGATATCCTTTGTTCTTGGGTGGGAAGAACTAACATTATGAAAATGCCATACTTCCAAAATTGTTATATAGATTTAATCTAATCTTGATCAAAATATCAATAGCATACTTAACAGAATTGGAGAAAAGAATACTAAAATTTG
The DNA here is from genome assembly GCA_004027595.1 of Dinomys branickii. Lineage (NCBI taxonomy): Eukaryota > Metazoa > Chordata > Mammalia > Rodentia > Dinomyidae > Dinomys > Dinomys branickii. Next base: position 5,575 of record PVLD010015201.1, on the reverse strand, counting down.
TTTGGAACCAGAAGAGACCTAGAATAGCAAAAAAATTTTGAGCAATAAAAGCAATTCAAGAGGCATCACAATTCCTGACTTTAAATCATACTACAAAGCTACTGTGATAAAAACAATATGATCCTGCAAAAAATAGACCCAAAGGTCAATGGAATAGATTAGAAGATACAGAAACAACTCCAAACACACTTGGCCACATTACCTTTGACAAAAGGGCCAAACACCTTCACCGGGAGAGTAGATTTTAGAAGGATGGATACCTCTGAAACTGAATGATGCAACATATATATGTTTAACAATCCCATTTTACTAAATGTGCCTGGTCATTATATAATGATTTTGCAAGAGAATTTAGTCATCAAAGCAGTTATAGAATCTGCATTACAGGAACACCCAGGGCCTCCTGGTGGGTTAAGAGGAAATGCAAAAGCATGTAGTTAGCGAGGGCTTAGGAGGAAAAGCTTTGAAACTATCTTGGTTAAGGATATGATCTTGTAGAAAATACGGAAGATACTCTGTATCAGGCTACTGAGGGAGAAACCCTGAGATTTAGTATATGGTACCAGAATGATGCTCTCAAACAAATCTGATCACAAGCATCATGTGCCACACACAAGCTCCATGGCTCAGCATCTTGGCAAAGGCTCACCCCTGTCCTTGCCAGGCACTGCTCTCTGCAGGGAGGTTCTGAGACTGTTTGTGAAGCCCAGTGTGGCTCCCCATCTTGTCTATGTCCTGCTCTGCTTCTGTTGTCTCTGATTGGTTCCTCACCCTGGTCTCCACAGTTCCCGTCCAGACCAGACCTTGGACCTTTGTACATTAGTGTTTGCAGTGTATGAAACCGAGCGTGACTATCAGACCTATAGTGCTGCTACCACAAAATACTTGAGAATAAATTTATAATGAAAAAAAGTGAGAAATTTTATAATAACATATAGAGTTTTATAAATGAGTTTGTGATTCTGACCCAGAAATCTTAGCTGAATAGAGTGTTTGTCTCTTTTTGGATCTGTGAGCATAAGTGGCATCAAACTATAATGTGAAACACTGAAAACTTTTATTAAAATAAGCAAATAAGCAAAGAGATTTTAAATAGTTTATTTTAAAAATTGAACATTAACGGCTTGTATTTTGGATTATAGGGGAGAAAAAATAAATTTCCTCTCTATCCTCTGTGTTACTGTCCTGTAACAAAGGATGATCAACCAGAAAAAAAATAAAGTTTTTGCCTCATGAAGATACTCAGATATAAATCTCAAATAGGTTGCTCTGAACTTAGGCTTAAATATCATTGTCCACTTAGGCAAAGAAAGAAGGATGTGAGGAAGGCTGCTTATGGTGAGAGGGCTGGGAAAGACAGGTTTAAGCAAGTGTCTTTCCATTGCTAGGAGTTTCTACTTAGAGCCATTCTTTTCTGCCTGGTACAGAAATGGAGATTTCCTTCTAAGATATAAATATCCCCTATAAAGGGTGACTTCACTGTTTTCAAATCTTTCCCTCTGTCTTCAGTTTCTCAAAGAAAACAGCTCAGCATAATTCCTATGTGAAGAAGGCATATGTTGGTTGGCATATTCTGGTCTCTTGCAGTGTAGTGTCATTATCTTAGGAGATATCTGAGGGAGGATAGATCATTTAAATGGTGACTTGAAAAGTGTTTTCAATATTGGTTAGATGAACAGCTATTATTTTGGGTTATAATGCACCTTTTATGTCTAGCACTAGAGATGTATATATATCTAAGGATGAAATAATGTTGTGAGTCTAAGGTGTTCATTAAGTTTATGAGTTAAGACTACATAAGTTTCATGCATGCAAAGTGACTAACAAGTGCTCCTTTTTATGCAAAAATATTAGATTTAGATGTTACACATATAAATTGATGAACATTTTTGACATCTCTTTAAAATTTTGTCTTACTTATATGCATTGGCTTTGACTAAATAAGCATTTTGTTCTTGTATAAATGAGATACACTTGTACATTGGATAATAAGTGTATTTGTGGCTATTGACAGTTTCCTAAACTTATAAAGAGATCTAAAGATATTTTAAAGTTCTTGTTGTGCAGGTACAACTATACATCTGTTAAATGAATCTACCTTTTATCTTAAGACTAAAAATTAAGTTAATATGTACAATAGATTTCTACATAGCTGTGATGCTAGTTATTGATGACTTTTTGGTATAGTAAATACATTTATAGTCTCCAATTGTACAAGTCGTCTAAAATACAAAATTTAGAACACCTGACCATACTAGTGTCCTCAAACAAAATTATTAGTCATCATAAACTTTTTCAGGCATATATATGTATATATTTGATTGTCATGTAAATGTATTATGATAGGTAGATATAGCTACAGAATCTTAAATCCAGGGAGTGTTACCCTACTAATTAAAGCTTGAGCAATGGCAGCCTATAAAGTACATTTGTGAACAAGCATACTCTTATTAAATGTCGCTTTATTAAAAACATATCAAATTTAGATGAGTTGGGCTGGGGATATAGCTCAGTGGAATAAGCGCCTGCCTAGCAAGCGCAGGGTCCTGAGTTCGATCCCCAGTACTGCAAAAAAAAAAAAAAAAAAATTAGATGAGTTTATTTATGTCACTCAATATTGTGTAGTTGGATAAAAGTAAAATTTAAATGATATAATAACAATAACCTAATGGTTCTAGTATAATGTCACTATATTTGTTATGCTAAGATGCCATACTGGCTCTTCATTTTAACCTTTCCTTGTAAAACTTTGTTACTGTTATCTGACAATGTTCCATAGAGATATGAACTTCCAAAAAACAACCTAAAATATATTAGATGATAGACCATTATCTACAATACGTATAAAATAGGACACTGATGCCTAATACTGATGGTGAGACGAATAATAAAAGGTAGCTGTTCTCTAGTCATATTTTGTATTTCAAAATGCTCAATGTCAAAATAAGATTATAATAATGAAAGCCTTTGTTCCTACTTCAATAATGGTATAACTGACCTTCTGGGAATTCAACCACTAAAGCTGGGAGAGCAAAGCTAAAAAAGGGGTAACTTAGCCTAAAGGACAACCAATACTTTGGCCTTCCAAGGTCAACCAGGATGTAGGACATGATGGGATACCTCTAAAAGATTTTATAACTCTGGTGAGTCACCCAATTTCCCAAGCAGGAGATTGCTGGATGCCAGAGGACAGGAGTCAGCCAAGGTACATTGTGTGAAAACTAGGGTCACTACAGAGAGGAATACCCCCTATGCTTCCAAGAGAAGCCATATGTTCAAGCAAGACCACGAACCGTCTTGGCAACTGGTAGTGGGAAAGACTAGAAGAGTTAAGAGGTTCCTCACATGGCTCCCAAATGACCCCTGAGAATATTTAACTGATCTTGACATATATAGAGTGAGATAGATTAATTTTAGCTAACACAGTAAGGCAGGAGATTGGGGCACGGCAGACTGGCTGGGAAAGTAGGCATGAGCTACTAATTGCAAAGTCCCAGGACAAATGTTCAGAAAAGTTCCCAAAGCTATGCTTGTGGAACCAATAAGAGAGTGCTGTCTTCAGTTCTCATGAGAAGTAGACTTGACATTAGTCTGAGGAGTGGGAGATACAAAAGACAGTCACAACTGAGCTCTGGGCTGCTGTGTTCTGTCTTTATAGTGGCCTGCTCTCATTCTGAAGAGTACACTTTCCCTACTTTTAATTGGTCCAGACTCACTCTTCAGAGCATGTTTCTTTTCCTACCCTTAGAAAATGTAAAAACTTACTACATTTTGTATCTTGACTAGTTCTTTACTCAGGACAGAAAAAACTTAGAAAACACCTCCTAAAAGAGACTGGTACCCCCAAATCCAATAATAACAAGTCTTACTTTGACTTGGTCTTAAATATGTAACAGAAAAAATAACCAAGAAAATTATATATATATATATATATATATAGAGAGAGAGAGAGAGAGAGAGAGAGAAAATGACATTAAACAAAAAGCTAGAGGAGGTATAAAAAGCGGCTCCAAACATTGTACCACCCTGCTGGCAGTCTCCAGTTCTACCTGTAACTTATAGTCGTAAAAAGTTTTCATTCTCTGTCTCACTACATATCCCAAAAAGTGTCCTTCAGCTTTTCTTAATGTACTTTCAAGTACCCTTCTGGCAAAGATTTATCTTCTTGTAAATAATGACAATATACATATTCTAGCTACTAAGCTTTGTTAACTCTGTGCCATAAACTAATTTTATAGGTTTACATTATGTAGAGCCAGTCACTATAAAACATCTTCAGGTCTACAAAATAGAGGCAAGATATAGGTTCTAAGCACCATAATAAATATTTTTAATGGTCCAGTGGTCATAAAATATAAAACATATCTTTATTTAGTGTATTCATTTGCCATTGTTACAATTAAAACAGGAGGACGTTAAATTTATTAATACAAGAGAGGAAATCTGTATGTTCTTAAATTCCACCAGTTATATTTGGACAAATACCTCAAAATTGAGGTTAATATTAAAGATAAAAGGCTTATGTCAAATGCTGCTGACTTCTACTGCTATCAGTATTAATATATGGCTCCTGCTTGTTTAACACAGTTATGAAATAAAGCTGAAACATCAGTAATTTGCTAATGTTCTTCTGCTCTTTTCTAGACTATCAAAGGAGGATGTTTCACTAAACAAACAAAACCCATTTTTGTCTCTATTAATTTAATCAGACTTCTGATCCTTGACCAGGCAGGATCAATACCTCTCCTCATCCTGAAGCAGTCATAAAAGGTGGGCCTTTTGCAGCCTTCAAGAACAAGGCGGGCGACCGGGTAGGCAGCAGAGAGAGAACCTCCCAGAGGATTACCACCCAAACAATGTAATATAGCAATATGAAGACAGAAATAAGGACTTCCGGGAAGAAGATGACCAGCCGAGAGAGCGAGTGCGGAGGGAAGAACGGCTTCAGCTCCTGAACCCGACAGAGAACGTGCTACTGGGACAAACTGCACCAAACCGGGCAGTGCTCTGGGATCCTGCTCAGAACCCTACCCCTGCAGCCAGCGCTGCACGAACTGGAGCAACAGCGACCGGCCAGCGGGATTTCTGAGTCGGGGAAAATCTCCATCCAGGGAAAAACATCTGAACGGCACTCCTGTCTGCACGATCACAGGGTGAGTTAAGTGCGTGCTCTAACCGGTTTTTCCTGAATCGGGAAGAAGCTCGGCCCAGCGAGAGACATCAAAGCAGCTTTAAGGACTGCGGGATCTCCCAGGTGGGAAGACCTACTTAGGCACCCCAACGGGTTTTGTGAGGGGGGGAAGAAGCTCCACCCAAGGAGGAACACCTGAGTGGCCTATCTGCAAGAATCCTGGGGTGGCGAGCTGTTTATTCGCCCCGGCCAGGTCTTGGGGTAGGGAGTAGAAGCGGAAATCTCAGCAGACAGCTTAAGGGACATTCTTCCAAAGAGAAGTAACCATTGGAGCAGCCTCTGCAGCAGACCTTCGCCTGCTGAACTGTCTGTGGAATTTATAGCTCCACATTTTGAATCTGATACCCAAAAATGGGAAAACAGAGGAGCAAAATGCAGTCTCAA